>VDFB02039872.1:0-31159 GCA_007258455.2 Sequoia sempervirens | reverse complement strand
CGAAGATGAAGTTGAAAAATGATAAAATTTTCTAACACTGGTGACTTTGGGCGCCCCTGTTGAAGAAAGGCGCCCATCTTTTTAGGGCACCAAATGTCAGAATTAGGGTTTGTGCCTCCAGTCAATGTTGCTCAGTTCTCTGTCAGCTTCGCAACGAATTCAGCAGTGTAGTTATCAGATTACTCATTCATTCGGAATTCAGCGACGAACAGGGGAGATCCGCACTGAAGTCAGAACGAGGAAAAGTTGAAAATATCAAAATTTGACTAAGTGTTTAGATTTTGGGCGCCCCTAGTGAAGAAGGGCGCCCAGCTTTTTGAAGGGCCTAATTCAGCTGTTAGGGTTCAAGAATATGTTTGATCTTTTCAGTATCCTGTCAGCTTCGCGATGCCTGTCTTTGTCAGCACGTCCGACTGTTTAACATTCTGCAGATTCAGATCGAAGACGAAGGTACAGAATGAAGGTTTCAGACTCGAAGATGAAAATCAGTAAAAATGGCTAAGTCTGGAGGAAGTGGGCGCCCCTGGTGAAGAAGGGCGCCCAAGTTTTCAAGGAGCTAAACAAAAGAATTTGCGGACAAGTATCTAACGTGATCTCTTTGCAGTTGATCCAGCTTTCAAACGAGATGTCCAGCACGCCTATCGGAGCTCGCAGTCGCAAGATACGAGGAGCCGAACGGAGGGTCCAACAAGAGTTGAATTTCAAAGTTCTGAAGCAAACACATGAAAGTGAAAATTTGACTAAGTATGGATGAAATGGGCGCCCCAACTTGCCAGGGGCGCCCAAGCTTTTGAGGACCTGAAATCTACTTTTCGGCAAAAGTGTTTCCAGAAGACCCCTCCTGAAGTTTTCTCAGCTTCGCAACGAGCCCGACCATTCATCAAACTGACACCCGAAACTCCGGATTCAACAAGGTCATCTGCAGAAGTGAAAGACATGAATAAATTGAAATTTTTTCTAAGTCTGGTAGAAGTGGGCGCCCCAGTTGAGGAAGGGCGCCCAAACTTTTGAAGCTCATAATGATGGATTTTGCAAAAGTAGCATCCAAGAAGGCCTCACCAAAATCAGTCTGGCTATCCCACGAACCTGTCAACCAGTCAATCAGATCAACGTAGCTCCCGGAATCAAGATTTCATCAGAAGATCACAAGGAAATGAAGAAATTGAAAATCATAAAAAATGGCTATCACTGAAGAAGTTGGGCGCCCCTAGAAGGAAAAGCCTCCCGTGAATTCGGAGGTCAAAATCAAGTTTTTAGTAGGAAGTGCCTCCAGAGCATCTTCTTCAGAATCAGTCAGGCTCCGCCGTGAACCACTCAGCTCGCCTGCCGGGTTGGTCTGTCAACGAGAAATCAGTGGCGAAGTAGCATGTAAAAATGGAGAAAAGTTGAAAATAGCAAAATTTTGACTAACACTGGTGAAAATAAGCGCCCCTCTTGGGAAAAGGCGCCCAAGTTTCATGCCTTAGAGAATTTTTGGAGATTTTCAAAATTTCAAGATTGCAAGAGAAGAAAGAGGCGTCCAAGTTCAATGAAGCTGAGATTTAGGGTTTTGGAGATAAAAGCAAAAGAAAGCAAAGCAAAGACAAAACCCTAAAGTCTATTTAACATCTTTCTTTTATGTTATTTTCATTATTTTTGCAGGTAGCCTTCAAGGGAGAAAGTTGGAGCAGCAAGTTTGAAGAAATTTTTCAAGATTCAAGAACGTAGCTTGCTGGTTTTTCATCATATTTTTCAGACCAGCAACATAAACCCTTGCTTTTTCAAGCTTTTTCATCCAGAAGATCAAACTTTTCAAGAAGAAGACCAAGGCATTCCATTTTTCAATCATCTGGGTCTTTTTGCTTCAATCTTCTGAAGGAAATTTTTCAAGAAACTTCATCAAGTTGCAGCGAGTGCTTTTATTTTGCATGTCAGTGAAAACCTCAGTGCATTCAAATTTCAATCAACTGGGTCCATTTCTAATTGTATTCTGAACAAAACCCAGATGCCAGCTTTTTTCGAGGAAAATTGAAGAAATTAGGGTTTGCTGCTTTTTAAGTCAAAATTCAAGATTTTCAAAAACGGACGATCTGGGTTGTCTTGCAACGAGATTCTGAGCAAAACCCATATCTCAGAAAAATTTCCAAAAAAAAGTGTCCGTTTGAGGCCAAAAACCAGCATTCTAAAAATAGAAAGTTGCTCAAGACTTGTCTGAACATAGGCGAGTTTACAGTCATTCTTCAAGGTTTTCAATATGGAGTACACTCCCCTCAAGTTTAAGACCAAATCAGCACTATGTTAAAACTTCATCATCTCAGCTGAAGAACGAGAGAAGGTGTGATATGAGAAAGAGGAAAGGTATCGGAAAAGAGTGTTGCAATACTCTTCTAATGGAAATCAAGAGAGGTGTCAAAAGCATAAAGTTGCAGAGCCGCCAAGTTATCAATAAGTTATCTTTTTGGGCAGCGATGTTTGCGAGAATAGAACTCATAAAACAGCCAAAGAAGTGAAAGATCCTCTAGGTTTGATGACAAAAGGCGAAGAGATCTTGGAGAATCAGAATATTGCCTTAGTTGGCATAGATGCACCGAACCGGGACACAATTTCCAATTTTCTAGCGGATGAGATCGAGCTTTAAAGCAGCTTTCTTCTAGAAGCTTTCTTTCCCGCTTTCTTTCTATTCTTGGAATAATTCTTATCCATTCTTTGAGGAGAGAAAGAAGATAAGATGTAATAGCTGGCGTTTCCCGCTTTTTCTGCTTTCTAGGGTTTTAGATGTTATCTTCTTTCTAGATTTAGTAATAAAGCTTGCTTGCTGAGCAAGCCCTAGATTGTGAAAGCAAGGAGATTTTAGGGTTCCCTACTCCTCTGCTTGTCTATAAATAAGAGCCTTTGCTCATTTATTTATTTTTAACCATGCTAGTGATAACTCGCTGAGCCTATTTGTGCCTTCTATTTGTTATTATTCAATTGTGTTGTGATAGCAAATTGTTGAGCCTCTTTAGCCAACAAGGAGTTAGTGTGATTGCTGTTTCTATTGTGTAAGAGCAAGATTGCAAGCCTCTTTAGCTGCAATTTCTTGTTCCAGGCATGTTAGAAGTGAGCTTTGTTCCAGAAGTTTGAGTAATAAAATCATGAGCCTCCTTTGCCTTGGTCCAAAATCTCAGATTTCCGTTATTTGTGTTATGCTTTTATGATCTCAATTTCAGCTTACATTGAAGTGTGTAGATGTTTGTTGGAAAAGAGTTTATTGAAGTACTTTGTCAGAGAATCATCCTTGTCCATTTCTAATTTCTCTTGCTCTGCGTATTACTTGAGAAGTTAGAAACGTCTCTAGCTTAAGTTAGTCGTAGTTGAAATTCTTAACTCAGAAAATCTCAGCTGCGGCGTTTGTGTTTTATAAACCTTGTGCTCTAAGCTGATCAAAAAGATAGGCAACTTAGTTTTAGTTTACTTTCTTGAATACCATCAGCAAGAGGGAGCTTCCCCTCCTAATTTGAAGAGCAGTTTATCTGTGCATAGCTGTCCGTTTCAAATACGCATTCCAGAGGTGCGAATTTAAACGCCAACACAACTCTTTGAAGGTTGTTCATCAAGGAAAGGTCAAAGTTGCTTTCATGGATGGTAGAATATGAACACTCATAAATGTTATATATAGTAAGTGTTTAATGCCTATTAGTATGTTTCAATAATATGGTTTATCTGACTATGTATTAAATGTTTGTTAGCTTCTAGTAGTTATAAGAGTTGGTCGGTCGACAATTGTGTTCTTCTTGGCAATTGTCGAGTTCTTTATATAGACTTTGTATTTTCAAAGAAGGGGGTATGATCACGTTCGATACTTGGTTGATCATCTCTAATCTACTTCTATAATAATTCCATTGCAAATAAAGATATTTTTTACTTCTCTATCTAGTATGCATTGTTATTTCTTCACTATTCCAAAGTATTAGTTTTATCAAATAGAGCAATAAATATTTGGTGTTGTTGCCTTAAAAAAATCGGGTCAGATTTGAGAGATTCATGCCTTTAGACACCAATAAACATGGGAAGAGACCACGATGTGGTGAAGACCAAGTGATCAAGCAATCTTTAAGGGTCATAGAGCAAAGTGAATGGAGGAAAAGACTACAAGAAACAGTTGAAGAAACTCCAGCCATACAAGTTCAAAGTTGGAGCCCATCCCGAGAAAGAAGTCAAAGTCAAAGTATAAGGCAATGTCAAAGCTGTGGTTGGAAAAACAAAAGCACTTCCACTACAAGAAAACATACGAAGAGAGAGTGAGAACAAATAGCAAGACACTTACCACTACTTAATGAAACATGGGTCGATCTTTTTGACCAAGTGCAAAAGTTGGTACAACTAATAGATGAAGAAGAATGGGAGATGGAACCTAAAGAATAGTTTCCAAAACCCTATGAGAGTAACATTCGAGGCATCGAAAGATTGTTGATTGAAAAAAAAAAGAATTGGTGATTTAAGGATCCGAGCTAGATACTTTTGGGCTAAAGGTGTACAAGAAAGAACTTGAAGGAAACTCAAGTGTGTGGAATGTTGAAGCAAGAGGAGTTGAGGTTTCTCACATGGTTGAGAGTGCAAGAGAAGCACCAAAGTGTTTGAATCAACACCCCTTGGTGAGCAAGTTCCAAGCATCTAAGTTGCATTAAAACAGAAATATGGTGACTCCTCCATCAAGTCCCTATAACAACGAACAACCAAGATGATAGAGCCTATTGGCTACGATCCTTCCAAACAATTCTAAGGGGCGTAGCTATTGACTAGCACATAGAGGTCAATTGACTTCCAAAACTACTTGGGAAAGATTGAAAAAAAAATTGAAGAGAAGTTCAAATTACTATGAGATAATGAAATTGTAGAAAAGATTTATAATACGATGCAAGGCAAAATCATAGGCTCAAGGAACTCTTGTAAAGTTAGAGAAGGAACCAGCCGACAACCTCAAGAAGCAATGGTTCATCAAAGGCCTCATTCCCTCATTGTGGAACAAAATAAAAGTAGTACTACCCTCTTCTTATACAAAAGCATACAATTGGGCTATGGATATAGAGAGTGAAGACAAAATGTCTTCCCATGGAAAAAAAGAACAAAAGATGATGAAGTTAAGATCATAGCAACAAGAATGAATCGAGAATTGTGCAAGCCTTGAGAAGAGATATGATGTGAATGATGAAGGAACTAAAGGAAAAAAAAGGAACCATTAAAGAAAGAAAAGAACTTTGGTGCATGAATATAAAGGTGAAGGTCACATCAAAAGTAATTGTCTTAGAAAAATAATTTGTGATATTTTCCAAGTTATGGGTCATTCAATCAAAGAGTGTTCATACAATATAAGGAGTAGGAGCATGCAAGTGCTCTTCATACAAGGAGAGCAGTCCACTCTACACAACACTCCGCCAAAGCCACAAAATAATAATAACACATCTCCAAGTGACTACTAGAATCAAAGAGGGAGAGATTGGAATCAAATACAATACGACTCTAAAGGTCATTCCATTATACAATGTCTACAATATAATGAATAGGAACACTTTTCAAGAGACTATTATAGAAACTAAAGCACAACAAGAGTGCCACACAAATGGTGTGGACTTGGAGATCATGAAGATGTTGGCTATCCAAAGAAAAGGCTAGTATCAACATGATTGATGTAGAAAAGCATAATGGAGTATTGGTCGTTACTCAAGCTTAAGAAAAGAAGGTAGTATACTCGGAACCGCATACAAAAATAGAAAGACTATGAAGTGAGTTGAAGTGCAGAATGCTATGGCTAATGAACAATTCCACTCAAATGCAAATGCAAGTACAGTAACAAATCAATTACAATACGGTATAAATGTTACAAGGCAAGTACTTCAATTACCGTACTAGTTAAAGAAGTGGAATTATTACAAAGTATTCCTGAATTTTGAAATGTTATTGTATTGAGGAAGAATGAGATGGTGCATGCTACAACCCATTTAGAATTTGGAGGGAATGAAGACCCTATAACTGAACCTTCATTGTCAGGTGACCAAGTGATTGATCCATGTTACTAACAATTAACATGGAAAAGAAACCAAAGGTGGCGAATATGAAATCCTTGGAAGGAATCTCATTAATACAATTGTTGATGGTAGGCCTAGTGTGAATGTACGCTTGGAAGATACTTGGAGAAGTCTGGGCAAGCCGACCATTTGGTCCCCAACTTTTAAATTAGTGGGTGCAAATCAATAAGGTATTAAAGTACTTGGAGTTTTAATGAGCCAAAAGGTAATTATCGGAACCTGTTGATTTAAGATAGCATCGGTCAGATATAAATGATGATTGCATTTATGCATCATCATCTTTTGTATTTAATCGAACTACTCTTAAATATATTCGTATTCAAGGATAATTCGAATCTTTGTTTGCTGCTTGTTAAGCATGATAATTGGTAACTACCGAATTTACCAAGGAACCCGCGCGCTCAAGGAACACGTCCCATGAGCGGACGTGTCTCCACCTTGTGGAGACACGTCCTCTCATGAGACGCATCTCCTTTAAACGTGTCTTCTCCCATGATATAAATGGGAAATCATTTCTATCTTGCAAACATTGAAATCAATTAATGTTCTGCAATCAGCACATTCAAAATACAGAAGTATAAAATCTGACTTAGAATTCTTACACAGAATTTCAGACTTAGAATTTCCATAGGTCTTTTAGGATCCTGCTCTGATAAGATTTGATAACATTTACATGGTATCAGAGCCAAGTTGAGTGAATCCAAATCAAATCTAGCTATTAGATTCTTAGAAAAATTCGTATTTTTGAAAAAAAATCGAATTCACATCACATTCTTCATAATGTCATCAAGTATGATCAGATTTGAAGATCGTCTTGAGGGAGCAAACAACTTCACCTCATGGAAATTCAGAATCATGATGATTCTCAAAGAAAATAAGTTAGACTCATTTGTGAAAGAAAACAAGGGGGAACCAGAGGATGATCCTGAGAAAACTCAATGGATTGAGAATAATGAAAAAGCCATGAAAATCTTAGTAGATGCAGTTAGGGACCACATAGTACCTATTCTAGCAAAACATGAAACTGCATATCTAATGTTCAAATCCCTTGAGAGCACCTATGAGATAAACAACACCTGTAGGACTCTTGCATTAAAGAGGCAAATCAACAATGTCCAAATAAACAAAGGAGAAACTATTAATGCATACTTCATGAGGATCATTGAACTAAGGGATCAATTATCTACAATTGGATATCAAATTGATAGCAAAGAGTTAACACTAATTGCACTAGGAGGCCTACCAAACTCATGGGAGCCATTTGTTCAAGGAATAAGTGCGAGATTTGAACTCCCCAAGTTTGATAGGCTAAGAACAGACTGCCTTCAAGAGGAAACAAGACTCTCAACAAAAGAAAACAAACAAAAATCCATAGATGAGGACATTCAAGTGCTCAACACATCATCTAATAAAAAGGGTAAGAAAAACTCTTACGGGAAAGGATCATTTAAGAGAAAGAGAAATTCCCATGGAAAAGGATCATTCAAGAAGAGGAAAGACATCTCTCAAGTACAATGTTTTAGATGTGATCAATATGGGCACTATGCAATGAAGTGCCCTGACAGATCAAATCCTCAAGCATCATTTGCTAAAGTAGGAAAGTCAAATTCAGACCATGATTCTGAGAAATTTGTATTCTATTCAGCCTTATCAAGTCAAGTATCTAACAATATCAACAACTGGGTAATTGATAGTGGTTCTTCGAGGCACATCACAGGGTTTAGAGAACACTTAGACACTATGACTGAAGAGACTGATGAAGAAGTAACAATTGGGGATGATTTTGCACATCAAGTAAAAGGGGTTGGAACTTGCTCCATCACATTGAAATCTGGTCTCTCCCTTCAATTCACTGGAGTTTTATTTGTACTTGGAATAAAGAGGAATCTAATATCCATCTCTGCTCTGGAAGACAATGGATATAGGGTTACCTTTATGGATGGGAAAGTTCTGGCATGGCCTAAGAACTCATCTATAAAGAAAGCTCTAACCATAGGTATAAGACAAGGTTATCTTTATAAACTATGCACTGAAGTCAAGCAAGCCCTTACCCTTGATACTTCCGATTCAAATGAAATTTGGCATAGAAGATTAGGACACCTTCATTTCCGTGCCCTACCCTCTGTGGAAAAACTTGTAACAGGATTACCTAAGTTAAAACCAACTCATGAAGGAGCTTGTAAAGGTTGTGCCCTAGGAAAGAATACAAAGGGATCCTTTCACAATAGCTTGAGTAAAACCCAAAATGTGTTAGAACTGGTTCACTCTGATTTATGTGGACCCATGTCTGTACCCTCCAAGGCAGGCTTCCTATACTATGTCATATTTATAGATGACTTCTCTAGGAAGACCTGGATTTATTTTCTTAAGTGTAAAGAGTCAATAGAAATCCTTAAAAGGTTCAAAGAGTTCAAAGCCCTTACTGAAAACTTCTCTGGGAAGAAAATCAAAATTTTAAGGACAGACAATGGGAAAGAATACACCTCTGAAATATTTAAGGAATTCTGCATGAATGTTGGGATTAAGAGGGAGTTTACAGTAGCCTACAACCCTCAACAAAATGGGGTTGCTGAAAGGAAAAATAGAACCATTGTAGAAGCTGCAAAAGCAATGTTACTTGACCAGAACATAGAAACCTCATTCTGGGCAGAAGCCTCTAAAACTGCTGTCTACATTCAAAATAGATGTCCTCATTCTCATCTAGATAACAAAACTCCTGAAGAAGCATTTACTGGCATAAAACCTGATATTAGTAACTTTAGGATTTTTGGTTGCCTAGTCTATATTCATGTGCCCAAAGAGAAGAGATTCAAACTAGAACCTTCCGGAAAGAAAGGGGTATTTGTGGGATATAGTGAAACCTCCAAAGCTTATAGGATATTTATACCCGGGTAGAATCAAATTGAATTGAGCAGAGATGTCATCTTTGAAGAAGACATTGCATTCAAAAGGGCAAGAAGTTCAAGTGAGATAGAAACTTATTCACCTAGAGTCTTAGACGAGGATTCTACCCCTGAGATTCAGAGAGAGTATCCTGAGGAAATACCAAATGAACTTCTATCTACTTCAGATGAGAATACAAATGACAATGGCAAGAAGAGACCACTTTGGGCTAGAAAGATGATCAAAGAAGCTGAGAATCATGCAGCACCCAAAGGAACGTTTAGGGAGAGTAAAAGACCCAAACGGTTCTCAAGCTATGTTGCTCTAATGAATGACATCATAAATTCAGAACCCACCAGTGTTTCAAAAGCCTTCAGACATCGAGTATGGAAGGACTCAATGATGGAAGAGTATCAGTCCATTCTAAAGAATGATGTATGGGATATAGTGCCTAGACCAAAAGAGAAATCTGTTGTCTCTTCTAAATGGATCTTCAAAATCAAACATGCTGCTGATGGCAGTATAGAAAAACATAAGGCACATTTTGTGGCAAGAGGTTTTTCACAAAAGGAAGGCATTGATTATGAAGAAACATTTGCACCTGTTGCCCATTACACATCTGTGAGAGCAGTGATAGCCATTGCGGCAGCTAAAGGTTGGAAGATCCACCAAATGGATGTAAAAACTGCCTTCCTAAATGGAACCATTGAAGAGGAAGTCTATCTAGAACAACCCGAAGGTTTTGTGATATATAAACCTGACTCACATGTATGCAGACTGAAGAAAGCACTGTATGGACTTAAATAGGCTCCCAGGGCCTGGTATGAAAGAATTGACAGCTACCTCTTGGGACTAGGATTCTCCAAGAATGATGCAAACCCAAATCTTTACTTTAAGGTAATTAAAGGTGATATGTTAATAATTATTTTATATGTTGATGACGTGCTGATAACAGGAGAAGATCACCTCATTGCTCAAGGAAAGAAGGATCTAACTTCTGAGTTTGACATGAAAGACTTGGGCATTTTACACTACTTTCTAGGTTTGGAAGTCCAGTAAAAACCAGATGGCATCATACTAAACCAAGGAAAGTATACTATTGATATTCTAAAGAAATTTGGAATGTTGGATTGTAGACCCATGTCTACACCTATGGAAACCAATCTTCACAAACTGAAAGAAGCAGCAGCAGAATCCAAGTGTGCAGATTCAACCCTATTTAGACAAATGATTGGATCATTAATGTACCTGGTTAACACCAGACCTGATATTTTCTATGCAGTGAATGCTCTAAGCCAGTTCATGTGTGAGCCAAAGGAAATTCACCTTATGGCTATGAAACATATATTGAGATATCTTCAAGGCACTATTGGATATGGTCTTCTTTACAAAAATGAACAACTAGACCTACATGGATACTCTGATTCAGATTGGGATGGAAGTGTAACCGATCGGAAAAGCACATCAGGATGTTGCTTCAGTTTAGGATCAGCCATGATCTCTTGGATCTGCAGAAAACAGTCTTCAGTAGCACAAAGCTCGACAGAAGCTGAATACATTGCAGCCTCTATGGGGGCAAGAGAAGCAGTTTGGCTCTAGAAATTGCTTGTGGGACTCTTTGGTGAACCCTTGAATCCTATTATCATTCATTGTGATAATCAGAGTTGTATTAAGCTCTTTGTAAATCCAGTATTCCATGATAGATCTAAGCATATTGAGATCCCCTACCATTATGTAAGAGATATGGTAGAAAGGAATGTAATCCAGTTGGAGTATATTAGTACAAATGATCAAACTGCAAACATTCTCACCAAACCTCTCTCTAGAGCCAAGGTTGAACACTTCAGGAAGAAACTTGGTATGGTTGAAATGTAATTTGATATTATGTTTGAAATTCAAATTGTGTAGAAGTTGTACTAATATATTCAAAGATGTTTAATGTGTAAACTCTTTTGTCATGTATGTAACTCCATGACCTTATGGGCCCGCTCCCCCTGTGTACACTATTGAAAGGTGACGATCTTTCTAATAACGAACACTTGTATGTGACATTATAAAGTGACGACTCTACAATGATGAGTTGAACTATCATGATAGATATCATGTGACTTGATATTTGTGGACATGTCATGATAGTATCTCTTGGACACTTTGATGGATATCATGGGACTTGATGTCATTTGAAGATCATTGTGATCCTTAAGAGATGATCATGGTGGATAATTATATATCCGTGGACATGCCATGAATTATTATGGTAGACATCATGTGACTTGATGTTAGTGCACATACCATAATGAAGATGTGTTATGAAGAATGTCATGTGACTTGACAATATTGAAGAATCATATCATATCTTCGATATCACGTGTGAAGGTGATATCTCCACTTATTCGTTTTGAAGTATCTTCCCTAGCTAAGAGGGAGTGTTGATTTAAGATAGCATCGATTAGATATAAATGATGATTGCATTTATGCATCATCATCTTTTATATTTAATCGAACTACTCTTAAATATATTCGTATTCAAGGATAATTCGAATCTTTGTTTGCTACTTGTTAAGCATGATAATTGGTAACTACTGAATTTACCAAGGAACCCGCGCGCTCAAGGAACACGTCCCATGAGCGGACGTGTCTCCACCTTGTGGAGACACGTCCTCTCATGAGACGCGCCTCCTTTATACGTGTCTTCTCCCATGATATAAATGGGAAATCATTTCTATCTTGCAAACATTGAAATCAATTAATGTTCTGCAATTAGCACATTCAAAATACAAAAGTATAAAATCTGACTTAGAATTCTTACACAGAATTTCAGACTTAGAATTTCCATAGGTCTTTTAGGATCCTGCTCTGTGAAGATTTGATAATGCTATGGCTAATGAACAATTCCACTCAAATGCAAATGCAAGTATAGTAAGAAATCAATTACAATACGATATAAATGTTACAAGGAAAGTACTTCAATTACCGTACGAGTTAAAGAAGTGGAATTATTACAAAGTATTCCTGAATTTTGAAATGTTATTGTATCGAGGAAGAATGAGATGGTGCATGCTACAACCCATTTAGAATTTGGAGGGAATGAAGACCCTATAACTGAACCTTCATTGTCAGGTGACCAAGTGATTGATCCATGTTACTAACAATTAACATGGAAAAGAAACCAAAGGTGGCGAATATGAAATCCTTGGAAGGAATCTCATTAATACAATTGTTGATGGTAGGCCTAGTGTGAATGTACGCTTGGAAGATACTTGGAGAAGTCTGGGCAAGCCGACCATTTGGTCCCCAACTTTTAAATTAGTGGGTGCAAATCAATAAGGTATTAAAGTACTTGGAGTTTTAATGAGCCAAAAGGTAATTATCGGAACCCAAAGCATTTTTGTTGAATTTTTTGGTATTTCATTGCGGAAGAAAGCATACAAACATTGTTGGGTTGAGGTTGGCTAGTAGGAGCCAAAGCTAACCACAATTGGAAAAGGAACACAATCTCCATAAAAAACAAAGGTCAGATATATACAATTGATTTGAAGAACTAGGCAATAAGTGAGGAAGCAACTTCCTTGGATTCCTCAAATCATCAGATTCAAACTCTAGAGAAGAATGGATAGAGAAGCAAGATCAAGGTCTAATGGATTTAAATGATGAAGGGATTCTAGAATTACAGTTGTGTCCAAAAGATGAAACAAACTATCCTTGCGAACTATTTCATTAGCAAATGGAGGGCTATGAGGTATTTCCATCAACTTGTAATTTTATTCAAGCTACAACGATCAATGAAGAGGAACAAAGACAACGTGATGACAAGCAATCTATTGAGAATTATTTCAAAAATTTGGATAGTTTATATGTGTTGGATGCAATACAAGATTTGCAAAAGTCAACAATTTTTTTATAGCAAAGACGACCCACTTTACTGAAGGTATGTCGCAAAATAATAATATTAAAAGAATAGTTGACCTAAAGCCTACTATATAGTAGGTCAGACATAAAAGTAATGAAAGGAAATGTATTATACAGTGGGTCAAACATAAAAAGGAATTTATTAAAGTCAGGGAAGAATATAAAGGCAATGTAATGTTCCCTTTTTCGAGTTCTCTTGCTTTGCAGTTGGCGCTAACTTTTTGGGGTTGCGTCAGTGTGTTCAGAGGAGTAAATTGATGTTACTAGTGAGCTTTTGTGGGTTTTCTGGGTCTTTTCCAACAAAGTTGCTATTTTTAATAAGTTCCAGTTGGGCTCTGATTAGGTCAGTTTGGTGATTTGACTCGCTTACTATTTTTAGAAAATTGCTATTTTTAGTAAATGCTATTTTTAGCACCTAGCCTTGGCTCTATTCCTCTAGCAGTTCAATGCAGTGCTTTCTAATTATTTTCTAATTATGGTCATGGTGAGTTCTAATGGTGATCGGATTAATATTTGATTTATTGCCACTTAAGTTTCCTTTATAAAATTACTTTATAACTTAAGTGAGGGTGGTGTGTTCATGAAATCACCCCTTGTTCCACGCTTAGGAAAATGGTAACTTAAGTTGTTTTTAAAAAGCAAGTTTTAGCTTCAAAAGGTAAATGCCATAGTTGAGGAGGAACAAGTTATATGAGAGATTTAAAGTTGGAGCTCAAAAAGAGATCGAACCTCTTGGGGTAATTTTATGCCATTTCATAAAGTGAAGTGAGAGGGAAAAATATTCAAATTCAAATGCAAGTTGTCATATCTCATTTGGATATGCATGTTTTGACAACTTAAGGAGATGCTGCTGGAATGAGCTCAAGGAGTTCTTCCTTTGCTGGTTGAGGATGAAAACCTTCTTCTCGATTGTTGGTTTCAGTGGTGAAATATCCACCCTAGCTGGTTGGAATGATTCCACCCCAGGAAGCACCATTGTTTTCACGGAGTTTGCAGATTGGAGCTTCAGTAATGAAAATATTCAAGGTATTTTGAAATGAATGATTTTGGAGTGATCAATATTGTTTTTTGGAGTGCTTGTTTATACTTTGTAGGAGCTGTTCAAACCTGGCCATACCCTTTCCAGGCCAAACCCTTCATTTTTGAATGCCTAGGTCGAATGAGCAACTTCTGAGTTTTGGGTGTTTATTCAAAAGCTTTTCCATGGCTGGGCACCCCTTTTGCCAATGATATTTAGTGGTTTGTGGAAGCTTTTATTTTCCTAAAGCAAGTCGCCCTATTAGCAGGCCATACAAGTGATATTTTGGTTGTCTTGGAGTCCGTGCCAGGGTTTCTGGGTGAGTTAGATGACTAGAATCTTCTCTTGCAGCAGCACCCAGACTTGTGGAATGCTTTACAAATGATTTATTGCATTTAGAAAGTCAAAGAAATAAAATATGAATTATTTGAGCCAAATCGCCCCTGCTGGGAGCTAGCACCACTCATGGTATGGACTGTAATTCATTTACAGGTCTTCAAATATAATGGTTTTATTAGATTAAGGAGTCAAGGAGTTTGCTGGGGGGCAGAAGAAGCAGGTTTTTGTCCATTGAAAGGTGCTCACTGCTTGTGGAAGAACAGTTCATAAGGGTATTGCTATTTATGGGATGACTGTATATAGCCCTTGCCAGCTTGGTATTGCACAGATTTAAATCTGCAGACCTTAAGCAGCAATTTCTATGGTTTTTCCCATAGCTGGGTGTGATTGGAATTAAGACATCAGACCTGTTTGTTGATGTTCCCTGCATTAAGTGGTTGTAGGTGGTGGTTGAAGGGGACTGAAGGCTGAAGGTCAACCTGGCAGGCATTCTCTATCTGCTAAAAGGAGTTTCCAATGTTTATGAGCTGCTGATTGCCCAGCATTAATCCTATATCAGACTTGTAATGACTTAACAGACCTGAGATCTGTTATTCTTCTCCAATTGAAGGCTACTTGATGTTTGTTGGGTGTGTGGGAAGTTGATTTCCACTTCTAGGAAGAGCCTTTAAGAGCACCTGGAAAGAAGTTTGAGAGAACTTAACTGCTGTGTCCTGCATCAAAGAGGTTTCAGACCTGCAATACAAATTATACACTTCGCCTTGAAGCTGTTATGTGATGCTAATTGCATTTAGGGTTGATGATCAACCACAGGAGATGAGTTCGACCTACTAGTAGGTTTTTAATAGTGTTTTGGGTGGCTGACTTCCCTGCAACAGCCTTGCAACAGTTCTACAATCAAACTTCAGGCCTGTGTTGATTCATACAGCAACCTTGTGGAGATTCTAGCAGACCTGCTATCTGCTTCATCATCCTTGTTCAGAGGTATTTTGTATTGGAAAGCAATTGCTGTTCATTTTAATGGTGAAACTTCCATGACAATGTATGCCTTTAAATAGCAGTGCCTATAGATTGAAATTACTGCTATATCAGGCTTTACTTTGCATGCTAGTTACTATGGCCAAAACTGCCCCTATCACTGGTTTTATCAGCCCATTATCATCTTTTCTTACCAATGAGATCACTAGAATGAAGGAAAGAGAGACTGCGTGTAATCTTTCAAGATCAGAATAGAACTTATCAGACAAGGGAGGTAACATGCCTGTACACTGACTAGCACGGAGTATGCCACTTTTCTTCTCCTAATCGAACTGCTCTTGCTCTGAACTTCAGTTTCAACGATCCCTTACTTCCTTCTATATGCACAAGGAAAACACAACGAAAATAAAATCTCTTTTTTTGTATTAAGTATAGAGAGATCATTATATATTGCATCAGAGTATATGCATCAGTATCATGCCTCTAGGAAGCCCTGCATTTGCTGCCACAACCTACTGCCCCAAATTACAAAATATACATATCCACCCCTGCCCTTGAAGTTGAAACAACAGAATATACAACACTGGAATGACTGTTTCAAGTACCACCCCAAAAGATTTACAAATATACCAGTATTCTGAGATTACATAAATACATCTGTATAGAGATCAACATATGAATCAGACCTGTTACCATTGATAGCCAAAAAACCAAAAAGGGAATCTATGGCAAGTTCCAAAGTTGTCTGAACTGAATTGTCAAGATCTCCAAGAGACACCAGAGTCTCTGCAGCGGCCATCTCCTCTACTGACAGACCAGGATCTCTGTTCTTTTGTCCTTCCATAATCACAATTACCACCTCTTTGCTTTTGTTCTTGTCAGGATTGTTCTTTTGTTCTTCTTTTAGTTCCTCCCTAAAGGCCTATAGAGCCTTTAGGAAGACATCTGCCCCAGGGTGACCTTCCTGCCACATGTACCCATATCTTGCTTCCAAGATACCGATGGTGATTTCTTTTTTTTTCAAGTACTTCCAGAATTTGTCCTTCAAGAGCTCCACTATGATGAAAACCTGCATAGCAACATTGTAAAAAATAAGTCCCTTATAGGCCTCAGTAAGCAATCTCCTGCTTGAAATTGGTCTTCATTCTGAGCTTTCCAAATTGCCCACAAAATTTCAGTTGAAAGAATATGCCAGAATAAAGCACCAGTTTTGCTCATTTTGTAATTTTGAATAAAGGGGATATTCTCAGGGAGTATATCCCCATTTTTCCCCCAGATATTATGTGAAATGCAGAACATATTCCATATTTCCTTAGCAAAAATGCAATAAAAAAAAAAAGAGTTATTGATTCAGACTTTCTACATAAACTGCAAATATCTATATCATCCATTTTACTTTTAAAGGAGAGTTTCTGTAAGATCAAGAGCCATCTGAAACAGGCCCTCTTGGCCTCCAACTCTTTCTGCCAATTTTTCATAAAGATTTTCTACCATTGGTCTTTGTTCAAATTCATTTGCCAGGATTTATTCATGTGATCTGTTAAGTCCACCTATTCCATTAACATTGCATAAATTTCTTTAACCTTAGATTTCATTATTTTGTTACCATTTTGCCAAAGGAATTCTTTAAATTGGAGTGGATCGTTCTTGGTTTCAATTGGAAATTTTAGATGGCCACAAGCCTCTCTTAGCACTATGTATGTTCTCTGGTTACTTTGTGGAATGTTATATTCTGAGCTTAGATCATTCCAATCTTTCAACATCCCATCCTTTAGAACTTCACTAAAACATTGAATCCCTTTTTGAGCCTAGCTTTTAGCATAACAGCCTTGAATTAGAGCTAGAGGCTTTCCTTTGTGTTTCAAGTTCCACCATATAGATCTGTTGGAAAGGATGACCCTATTATCACCCTTGGTGAAGTGGCAGTTGGATAGATCCTTTTTTATAATTTCCCAAGCCTTCCATATGGTTCTAAAAACATTGGATCCTGTAGGTGACATAGGCCATTCACTACTAAGGATATCATTGAAAGGGAGAAGCTTCCAAGATTTAGCATGTTTAGGAACAACATTAGAGATGTTATGTCTGATTAGCACTTTCCAAGGTTCCTCCCCTTCCAAGGCTCCAATCACCCATTTTGTTGCCAAGGCAATGCCTTGAATCCTTAGGTCTTTCAAACCCAGTCCACCTCTCAGCTTTGATATGGTGCACCATTCCCATTTAATTGAGTGTCTTTTCTTTTTCCCCTTGCCATCAGACCAAAGAAACTTCCTTATTCTTTTTTGAATAGCACTAATTTGGTAGGAGCAAAAGAACCGCACTGATGCAAAGTAAATGCTGTAACAGGGCAATATTTTTTGACAAATCTGGAACCTTCCAGCAAATGAAAGGTACTGCTTGTTCCATTTTGTCAACTTCTTCTCAATCCCGTCTCTAATCCAACACCACATTTCTTTTAAATTAGGCTCAACAGTTAATGGGATACCAAGGTATCTCACCAGCTTCTGGGGTCCCCCCCATTGGATGCCATATCTGATGACCCAATCTGGGGGCTTGTCCTTCCAACCCAAAAGGCAGGACTTTGTAGGGGCAACTTTTGCCCCAGAAACAAGACAAAAAGTTTCCAACTTCCTCATTAAAATTGCAAAGTTATCTTCATCAAGCTGCAAAAGGATATAAGTATCATCAACAAACTGAAGGTTGATGAGCTCATTATTGTCAGGCAGCCTGATACCTCTTACCCTTGGGACCAATGAAGTATCCCTTAAGACATAGTGAAGTGCATCAGAGGCAATTACAAATAGGGCTGGTGCAAGAGGACAACCTTGCCTTATTGATCTCCCAAGTAGAATATCATGTGAAAGAACTCCATTGACCTCCACCTGTGTAGAAGCATCCTAGAAGAGAGTTTTAACAATAGAGCAGAATGTCTTTGGGAATCCAAATGCCTCCAGTACAAGAAGCATAAAATCCCATTCAATCCTATCATAGGCTTTTTCAAAATCTAACAAAAGCATTGCTGCATCTTTCCCTGAGAGCTTTGCCCAATTCATGGCCTCCTAGCTTGTTATAAGGTTTTCCAAGATATATCTCCCCTTAATGAATCTGGTTCGAGTAGAATTGATGATATTGGGTAGGATACTAGCCAATCTTTCAACAAGTACTTTGGCTAGGATTTTATAAGAAACATTCAAGAGTGTAATGGGCCTCCAGTTCTTGACAAGGGTTTTATCCCCTTCTTTAGGGATCAACTTAATGATTCCTTTATTAATATTTTTGCCAAGGGTGCCTTTCTCAATGGCCTCTTTATAAACCTAATAGAGATCTTCACTTGCCTAGTCTATGAAGGATTTGTAAAATTCTGCAGGGAGACCATCAGGTCCTGGAGAATTGTCATTTTTGAGGGAGAGAATGGCTCTCCTTATATCATCCTTAGAGATCTCTCTATTTAGCTCTACAGCTATCTCATCACTAATCCTTTTAGGCATGATCTTCTTAATATACTCCCTAGCATGAGAGCAGGGCTCACTACCCCCTTCTGAGGTGAAGAGATTCTGATAGAAGAGAAAAAACTACTATCTTATCTCCTCTTGCTTTACTAGAATACTGCCATTTGCATTGATCTGGTCAATCTTTTCTTTGGCATGTTTTTCCTTTAGATATCTGAAGAAGAATTTTGCCCCCTTGTCCTCATTCTCAAGCCAATTCATTTTGGCTCTAACTTTCATTCCCTGAATCTTGTTGGTTTGGAATCTCCTTAGCTTCTCTCTGGCAAAAGTAAGTTTATCAATTAGGACATTACCAGCAGGGTTATTTTGGATTTCTAATTTTGCTTGGTAGAGATTATCCTGCAAGAGAGCCTCTTTCTTTCTCCTATCCTTGGCTTTCTTTCTCCCTATAGTTTGAAAAACGATCTTCCATCCTTGAACATTTAGGTCCCACCGCTCAACGGGGGATAAAGTTCTATGCAGCCACTTATTGATTAACCTGAGAGAGGTTATGGCATTTCTGCAATCATCATCTTTGAGGAGACTGGTGTTGAGACAAAACCCATTTTTAGAACCAACACTTGATGTTGCTCCATTCTTGAACAAAAACTTAGCCCTTATTGGATGATGATCAGAGAGAGAGTAGGGGGTGACCTCCGTCTTGCAACCTTCTTTGATTAGAGCAGCTGAGAAGAAGGCCCTATTGATATAAAATCTATCAAGCCTGCAGAGAACTCTCCTTCCACCTTTTTGATAGTTACACCAAGTGTACCAAATATCCTTACAATCTTTCTTCTGGCCTTCAATGGGGTCTTCAAGATTTAACTTGGATTTTAGCTTCAGCCAATAAAATCTCTCAGTCTCTTTCCAATCATGACCAACTCCACATTTGTCTTCCTCTTTTTCAATAAAATTAAAATCTCCCCCTATAATCCAAGGGATGTCTTGAAGATTAAACATCCATTTCCAAAGAAGCACTCTATCTTTATAATCATTAGGTGCATAGACAGAACAGATGCCAAACCAATCATCTTTTCTCTTCAAGATTGCCCAAGCAGCCCTATTACAGTGGGAAACTCCAGAACTTACCACATACTGAGTCCAATTGTTGGCCATTAGAATTACAGCCCCACCCTTACCTTTTTCATGGTTGGTAACAAGCTGGGAAGCATCCTTCCAGATTACCCTTAGGCTTCCAAGGCAAAGCCAACGGACTTAACTTCTTGCAAGAGGACAAAATCTTTCTCCTTCTTTTGTGAAACAAGTCTCCTGACCATATGCTTTCTATCAGGGATCTCAAGACCCCTTACATTCCAAGAAAGACAGTTAATTTCCATTCTTTTGTTCATTAAATAAGGAACCTTTATCACACCTAAAGTTATCAAAACATTTAGGTAGTCTATTTTCTGCCTCTATTCTTTTTGCAGTGGGTGGAAGGATCACCCCACTAAGTTTCTTTCTTTTATCTTTCAACAAGTGATTATTGTCCCTCTCCTCCTGTTGCTTGGTATTTTCCATTCCTTTCTTTTTTCTATATCTCCTAGTTTTTTTAACTAGCACCTCCATAGGAATTCCTTCCCCATTAGTGGTTTCCCTAGTCGAAAATATCCCTAGGTCATCTGCAGAATCCATGCCCGACTGGGAGGCAAACCCATCCGCACTAAGCACTCCATCAAGGGAGTTAGGTGTATTCAGTGCAAGATTTGGAATCTGAATCTCATCCACTTTTTCATTCCCATTTACAAAGGAAATAGTATTGAAATCCAACCGTGGCCTCAAATCTATCTCAACTCCAACAGACTGAGAGATTTCCACATTATTTATCTCTCTATCAGAATTCAAGCTCTCTAAATTCTCAATAACTTTAGAGGGGCAGTCTCCTTGCTTCTCGGAGATTAAGTTTCCTTCACTCTCATGGGAGAAAACAGCTTGTGTCTCCTCAATCTCACCAACATTATCCATTTCTCTAAAACATTTATCATTGAAGGAATAGATCTCTTTTATAATGTTATTATTATTTTCTTCAGGCTGTTTCAATTGTCTAAGTTTTTGTAATGCCAATTGTTGTGCATTAAGTTTTCCATTGTTTGGAGGTTCTTTCAATTCATCATGTTGGGAAGGTGAATTACATTCCTTCCTATTGTTGGTGTCCATCCCCTCGATGTAATTGTTTGCCAAGGAAGTGCCCATTTCCTGTATTAGAGATGCCATGCTATCTTTAATCTAGGTGGTGTCATTCCTGTCATCTTTAGGCATATTGCCTTCTTTACTTTGTTTATTTGTCCCCGGGAAGAGACCGCATTCCTTAGTCTTCCCCGAATTATTTTCAGCCCTCCCATTCTTTGGTGGGGCTGTTTTTTAGAGTTGTTACTGCCATAGGTAGAGGATTTATTAGTCTTATTCTTTATTAGAGGACAATTCCTTCTAATGTGCCCCTCCCGATGAAAGAGATAACAGGCATTAAGTCCACTGAGGGTTTCCAAAGCACAAGTTACAGTTCCAATTTTAAGTTTACTTTCAAGAATCTGCGGGAGATCCATTCCAGGAGTTAAGGAAACCAAAACCCTCACATCCGAATGAGGGAGAGGAGACTTACTCTCTTCAATTCTCAAAACTTTGCCATATGGTTTGATCATCAATGGAACAAATTTCCATAATCGAAGGGGGACATGTTTGATTACCAACCAGCGGGGATTGGACAAGGCCAACACCTCCTCTTCCAAAGCCTCTAGATGCCATGCTAGGGCTCAAAACGTAACTTTCCTGACGTTCCAAAATTGCTTGTTAATTATTTCTTGTTGAAATTTAGGGTTATTGAAAAAAATAACAAATAGGCCTTTTTGAACCATACGACAATAGCAGAAATGAAACCCTAGTTTCCGTTCCCAAACATTTTTAAACCATTCATCCATATACTTTCTAGCCGAGATCCTATTGGAATCCACGGCCGCAAAGAAAATTGCAGACTTTGAGAGCTTTAGATCTTCCTCAGAAATAGCTTCATCTAATGCTTCGTTTGGAACCAAGATAGATTTCAAGAGGGGCGCCAAGCATTGCTTACCTTGTCCCTCTTCTCCATCCTCCAACAACGAATCTACCAGTTCCGCCACAAACTTCGCGCCCTGGGGAAGCCGCCCGCGTACACCTGCAACTGTCCTGGAAAGACTTGGGAGAATGTTTAGCCACGCTACTGGTAGCCAGGTAATTTAGGGGGTTATCTGGGGGATCCATATCCCCTTCCATCATTTCCTTAAACCACAGCCAATTTGCACATGCATCGACACGACCAAGATAGTCGATGGGAGGAGCCCGTCACACCCACAACACACCAGATCTAAGCAATCAATCTCTCTCATCCTAAGGAGTACTGTCGTACACAGGAAAATAATGCAAGATCATGGAGGAGGGAAAAGCCTCCTCCATGGGTGTCCGAGGACACCCACACACCAAATACTCACACGCGTGGCCAAAAGTTGCAGAGCCCTAACCAAAACTATCGGTGTTTTCTATGGCCTAAAATGATGTTCTTGCTAATGAATCTGAAAATAAAATCTCTTCAAACTAACACCCTATTGTTATCAAGAGGCTGCTCTATCTACAAGAATGACCCCCGTTCTCTTTCACTCTGTCAGTTTAGTATGCAACGCAAGATAGTGATAATTTCTATCCACGGGTTTTTGACTACCTTTTATACCACTCTCCAAAATGCTTTCCTTCCTAGGTTTGGCGATTGGTTCCAATAACTGATTGTACTCACTAATACATTTAGCAAGAAACAGTTATAAGGTAGTTTTCTCCCTACCCTTGCACGATGGAAGCCACGGTTTTTACGTGGTAAGTTTGAGTTCAAAAAGATGAGAGTTTTACACCACCTTAAAGCATTATGCCGCGGCCTTTCAAGGCTTATGCTGGCATTAGAAACAATTAGAATTTCATTTCAAATACCAAAAGGTGCTCCTCATTTAAGAGTCGAGCTTTATACTCTTAATGTGCTCCTCTTTTAAAAGGAATCGAGCCTACCAAAAGCCACGGCTTGAACAACTGACAAGCATTAACAAACCACTTACATACTTTTACCAAGTATTAAATCTTTTAAGCCAAGTATATGTATGTATATATACGTATATATACATACATATGTATGTATATATATATATATGTTAACGTATAATCGACGTAGATGTGTACATATATATTATATAAACACACTCATGCATAGATGGTTGTATATGCATGCATATATTTGCATATTATATACAAGATGCTTAGCGCATAACTTATTAGATTAGAAATCCAATCATACAAGAAAATAGCAAGGTTATATAGCGATAAGGCTAAACTTACCCAAGATGAAACTAAAAACACTACACTTTTAGGTTTATGGGGTCAAATACTTGACTGACGCTAGGCTCAAATGACATTGTCAGAAAATTCGTAATTTTACCCTTCTCCCAGGTGATACTCCCCCTCTCTCTCTGGAGGCGCTCAAATTGTTCTTGTATTTCCACTCAAGAACACAAATGGTAGTTAGCTGGAAACTATTACATCATGATCATATCATTGCATTTTCATTAACAATTGCTTTAAATAAAATAGAATTGTTGTACCCAAACCAAATTTTTTGCTTCATTAAGGCATTTTGCTTAAAAGAGTCTAAACTTTGCTAAAATGATGTCAAATTACAGTTTTTGGGCAAGTCAAGCATGGACTTTGGACAGTGTTATGTCAGTTAAAAGCAACAATTGAGCAGTACTTGGAGCTCAAGACCTGAACCTGAGATTCAGAACGAGGCATATCACGATGAAGAAGCATTTCACGAGGAAATTATACTCCTGCATGGTCAAATCAGTGGCCAGAAGGGTGATTTCAGAGATCAAATTAATGAAGATTTTCAACAAAATGAAGATCTGCGCCCCTGTAGCCCAGGGGCGCCCTTCTCTATGAGGGCCTAGATCTTGTTGCTTTTGCTTGCATATGCAGTCAATCTCTTCAGAATTAGTTTGGTTATCTGTTGAGCTATCCTGCGAGGTTATCCGAGGTTTACAACTCCAGTTGCTGAGGTCAGAAGCTGAAGGTTCAAGAAGTTGCAGATTGCAAAAGGTGGTCAGTTCACAGCTTTTGCGCCCCTGTAGAGGGGCGCCCTTCTTAAAGGAGGTTTAGATTCTGTTATTCTTGCTTGCTGATATATTCAATCTCTTCCTAATTGGTTTGGCTATCCGACGAGCTATCAAATATAGACATTTGAGACTCAGAGCTCCGACAGTCAAGGTCAGAAGATGAGGTTACGAGGAGGCTTCATATCATAGAAAGTTCTCAAATGGCAAAATTTTGCCCCTGTAGCTCAGGGGCACCCTCTAGAATTACCCATGAGATGGATGAGATTGCAGATGAGGTCTTCCTGAGATCTTTGCTACTCTAGTCCGGTTTCGCAACGCACCAGTCAGCCTGTCAATCCGATATTCTGAGAGATCGTGGCAGAGATCCTACCAGGCATGTAAATCAGAGGGTGGAGAAATGTGGTATTTTTGCCTGTACTTCTATAGGCCAGGGGTGCCCAACCTTTAGGCCTGTCAGATCGAGTTTTTAGCTTTCGAAGTCTTCACGGGACTTGTGCGCAATTACTCCAGCTATCCAACAAGTCCAGCCGTCAGCCTCCGGGATTTAGAAAACGCTTGTACATGTGAGGTCTTTGCAGAAAACTGAAAAACGAAGACAACTTGAAAAATGGCTAAGTTTGGTCGTATATTTCATCTTGGGAAAGGCACCCTTCTCTTTGAGGTCTTAGAAGCAGTTTTCTTGCTTCGTCGCCTCCAGAGACATCTCTCGTAAGTTCTTCTAGTTACGCAATGAGATAGACGATGCGTGAATCAGGTCACCTCAGTTCTCGATATCAGAGGTCAAAGTAGGGCATCTGGTTGACAGTTGTACTTTTGTCAAAATGGTGTTTGAGCCTTTTCAGGCCAGGGGCGCCCTTCCTTTTGGGGTCCCTAATACAGCTTTCAGGTGCCTTATGTACAGTCCTTGGATGCAGAATACTTCTAGTCACGCAATGAGCCTATCATCTAGTCAGCAGGTTTCACCGTTCATCGTCAGCAACTGTTTGAAGTGTCATTTGGCAGAATGGAGAAATGGCTCAAGTCTGGTGTCTGAAAATTAATTTAATCAAAGGCGCCTAATTTTTTGAGGTGTCAAATGATGGATTTTGCAGTTCTAGCTCCCAGTAGACATTTCTTCCTTGCTCTACAGGCTTCGCGATGAATATCCCCGCTCGGTCTCAGCATCACCCGGTCAGCCAGAAATCAGTGTTGAAAATGGTCAGTTGTAACTTTGCAGTCAGCTACAAAGTAGGGAGTTAATAAAAAACGCAATATCTTGAGCAAATGGACGCCTATGAGGTCAAATGAGGACTTTTCGAGATTGGTGAAGTTTGTCGGACGATTCCAAATGCTTTACGTGGTTTGTCAACTGAATAAAATAATATTAAATTTTCAAATTGCATGCCAGCATGAAAGGTGGCGATTTTGTCCAATAAGCTATTTTTGGCGCCCCTTTGTGTTGTAAGATGAAATTCGCATGTGGTTGGCAATTGAACGTATTTAATTATTATTTTTAATCCGGGACTCCAAGTCACTATTAGTTCAATTGGAGGGGTTCCAATCAAAATAATTCTTTTCAAAGTTTCGATTCTATTCTTGCAGTCATGCTTTTATGGTGCGATTTTGCTCTATTTGTGCAAGCATGGCGTCCATTTTCAATTCATCCAGCTTGGCAGAGGCGAATTTTCCTTCAGAGTTGGGAAAATTTTCATCAGCAATCATTGGCGAAGACATCAAAACACTTTCTTTGCAGGTGTAAGTCCGAATTCATCAGCATAAATCAAGAGAAATTGGTGATTTTAGTAGAAGAAAAAGCATCAAAACCTCAATCTTCTGTCTCTAATTCCATTCACATGTTTGAAGAAAAGGAAAATTTTGGCAAAACAAATCTTTTGGGTTTATTCATAATAGCTTCCTCGAGAAAACCCATGTGCTAGAATTTTTCAGGAAAATTTACTCCAGAACATCAGTTCTCGAGTTCCTAATTTTCTCAACTAAAAATTCCTTGCATGGTCGAGTAGAAGTCAAATTTTCGCATTTCTGATGTTCTGGGTTGTCTTAGAATCTTTTTCTGGACAAAACCCATATCTCAGATTTTTCCGTGAAAATTGCCCTTCGATAGGCTATTTTTAGCCTTAGTAGGCTATTTTTAGTTTTCTAGAAAAGTTGTCAGAACATAGCTGTGTTTACAGTCAACAGGCGAGTTTTTCAGTGTGCAGTTCACGCAGACTGAATTCAAGACCAAATCAGTCTTAATTCATGACTTCATCAAAAAAGCTGAGACCGATTTGTATCAAGTGCATTCAGAGGGTTGATAGGCGTAGTCACTCAAATTCATATGTTTGCATGCCTCGTATGGCCAATTGTCTTCCAAAGCCGATTTAGAGGGATGATACCATTGGAATTTTGCGTGTGCAACAAATCCGTTTGCATTTCTCACAACCAGAGTGTGCGCAGTCAAGCTTCGCAGTTTCGTCATGCAACACTCTTTCATTAAGGAAAAGCGTCAGAGACATCAAGCTGCAGAAGAGATAGTGGCCATCACTTCAGTTACAGAGCCACCAGAGTTACTAGTCAGTGAAATGCCAGTTTAAGTGTGTGGAGATTTCCAAGATTGTTTGAGTTGCTCGAGATAGC
The DNA here is from genome assembly GCA_007258455.2 of Sequoia sempervirens. Lineage (NCBI taxonomy): Eukaryota > Viridiplantae > Streptophyta > Pinopsida > Cupressales > Cupressaceae > Sequoia > Sequoia sempervirens. The sequence goes on along the minus strand of VDFB02039872.1, from coordinate 4,767 downwards.
AGCCAGTGGTCAATCAGTTAGAACCTGCAGTCGTCTGCAAGGACAAAATCCAGAGCATGCAATTAGAACTCTGAAATATGCCGAGCCAAATTTTTTTTATTTTTGCAATGTGATTACAAACAACATACACCCGTTAGGGTTAGCAAATAACTAAACAATGCAGAATTCAACTCTAACCAAGAATGTACACCAGGATCCCGAGATGGGCAAGGTGTTAACATGTGGTCAGAGGATCTCAATGCAATGCATGAACTGAATTAACCCTAACCAAGAATGCGCCAGATGACGGCGTGCATATGGTCAGAGGATCCCTATCTATTACAATGCTAACAGGAACTCAACACCAAGTATGTGCTACTCAATCCAGACTGGAAATGAGGTGACCATATGGTGGAGATGTAAGAATTACGAATGCAATTTAAAGTAAATAGGCGGCAAGCCAGCCTCTTCCACTTATTCAGTGGGAATACAAAGCATGAAGTGAAAGATATTAAGAATTGCTGACAGTACTACTGTTCAGCTTACAAGTAATAAGAAGTGTCTGCAACAACATGGATTAGATGCATCTTCAACTGCTGCAAAGGTAAATGGGACCTCCATAGGACTTAGTATGATTTCCTAACATCAGCTCTTCACCTAATTGCACTTTTATCAAATCTGTTATAACAGACCAGCAGCTTGAAAATCAGACCAGCACTCTAATACCTCATTAAAATGCCCATATCTCACTCAATACCCACCCGAATGAAGTGAAATTAAATGCAAAATACCCTAAGAAGAATGGTGACCAAGATGGGATACCACAAACACAGCAAATAACCCTTGATTATTTCTTGCACAAATCCCAATGAAGTACAGATGGTACGACCCAGCAAGAGGGGCGATTTCACTAAATAAAATCCAGTTCTTTCTTAAAAAATCTACAACTTAGCAGAGAGGGTTGCCCTTCCTAGACAAGATGAAATATGCAGTACCCAGAATGATATTTTTTGGTATTTTTGATTTATGAATGAAAACTACAATCTGTTGTGTTATCAGCAACTCCAGAAAATAACATAAATGCAAATAACTAATCTCCAAATGAAAGAACAACACTACAATGCAACCTAACTACAAAATCACTCAAAAGCAAGCAAACCTCTCCACTAGGTGCTATCTCACAAGCACGGAGTCGAGCCAAGCTAGGCGGCCTTCATTCCTCGAAGCAGTCCAACACCATTTCGGCAGCATAACATTACTCAAGATATCAGATGATCCAAAAGAAGACCCAAGACCTTTTATAACTTTGTGAAGACTCTCTAGAAGCTTCTAGAAACCCTAACTTTTCAAATTTGAAATATCTCCTTTTCCCTCCAAAGATGGCGTCCACTTTTCCTCAAGACAAATTTAACTTTAATTTAGAAATAACCTCCTCCTCAAGATGGGCGTCCATTTTCAAGTATTGATTTTTGAACCTTATAAAAATAATGAAATATCTCCATGAGGCGCCACCCCTCAAAGTCCCCCTTTTAAGAACAACTTAAAGTTGTTTCACTAGGCTAAGGGGTCACAAATAGAATATAACTTTAAAATATAACATTTTTAAATCAACTGGATTTATCTCACCAAAAAATGCTTCCCAAGGTCGAGATTGATCAAACCAACTGGACTGACTGAAGATGAGAGCCAACTGTGCTGAAGCCAACAGGAACACTGCCAGAAATAGAATTTACTAAAAATAGTAAATTCATGAAGGTGCTCGAAATGCCAAGAAAAACACATCACTGCGAAGCTCATGAAAAACCCAGAAGGAATCCACAGTTCAATCACCAATTCACGAGCAAAAGCATCCTCCAACCACAAAACCCTAAATTTCACCCCCGAGTAGCCTACGGGTCTCCAGAATAGGCCAACGGTCAACAGAAAAGGACATGCTCGAGAAGGGGACATTACAGTCCGCCCTCCCCAAGATTGCTTGTCCTCAAGCAATCACAAACCCGGATGCTGCAGAATCTCATCATTCTCCCAAGTCGCATCCTCCATAGGCAAGTTCTTCCACTTCACCAAATACTCTTTGATTGTTCTCTTTCTCAAAGAACGCTCTCTGGAATGAAGAATCTCTTCTGGAATCAAAACTAACTGTCCTTCCTCATCCAACGGTGGCAACTGTGATGAGGCAATAACATTGTGTCCAAGTGCCTTCTTGAGGCGAGACACGTGGAAGACATTGTGCACTTTGCTACTCGAAGGTAGCTCCAACTCATAAGCTACTGCTCCCACCTTTCTGATAACCTTGAATGGCCCATAGAAGCGAGGTTTGAGCTTCTCAGCTCCACTCTTCTTGAGAGTAGACTGTCTGTAAGGCTGTAGTCGAAGATAAACCATATCTCCAACCTCAAAAGAGCGCTCAATGCGCCGCTGATCAGCGTACATCTTCTGCTGATTTTGTGCAATCTGAAGATTGTTCCTCAATGATTTCAAGATATCTTGACTCTGTTGTAACAAATCCTTGGCTTGAGGGGCTTTGCTATCACCAAACACCAAATCGGCAAAGCTAGGAGCCTCATAACCGTAAAGAGCCATGAAAGGTGACATCCTTATTGACATGTGAAAAGAAGAGTTGTAACAATACTCGCCTAGGTGAAGCCATTTCATCCATGCTCTTTGTTGTTCTGAAACATAGTTTCTCAAATAACCTTCCAAACATTTATTCACTATCTCAGTTTGTCTGTCGGTTTGAGGGTGATAACTAGTGCTTGGAGTAAGCATTGTACCACTCATTCTAAAGACCTCTTGCCAAAAAGTGCTTAGGAACTTGCTGTCCCTATCGCTCACAATGTTTTTCGGCAACCCATGCAACCTAAACACCTCATGAAAAAACAAATCTGCAACTTGGGCTACTGAAAATGAACTAGTGATGGCAAAGAAATGAGCAAACTTAGTTAATCTATCCACAACAACATAGATGCAATCTTTGCCTTGGATCTTAGGCAACCCAGTGATGAAGTCCATTGATATGCTTTCCCATTTTTGATTTGGAATGGGAAGAGGTTGCAGCAGACCAACTGGTAGAGTATGCTCATTCTTGTTCATTTGACACGTGGGACACTCCTGAATGTAGCGTTGAACCTCCCCTTTCAGCCCTTTCTAAGAAAATCTTTCCCGAATCTTCCTATAGGTCTTGAAGAACCCTTGATGACCAGCAAATGGAATGTCATGAAATGTCAACAAAATCTTCTTTTTGAGCTTAGAATCAGCCACCAAAAAGACTCTACCCTTGTAGTGTATCAGCCCTTCAACCACCTTGTACCTTTCGTCATGAAAAGTACCCTCAATGATGCTGGTTGCAAACTGATTTTTGGCATAATCAGCAAGCAACATGTTCTTCCAATCAGCAATAAGCTCACATAATGAGCTCAAATGAGGTCTTCTAGATAAAGCATCAGCCACTATGTTGTTTTTCCCCTTGACATACTCAATGTCAAAATCGTAAGCTTGAAGCTTACTCACCCACTTTTGTTGCCTCTCGTTCAAGTCTTTCTAATGCATGAAATGCTTGAGACTATTATGATCAGTCTTGACCACAAACTTTATCATGTCCCCATTTTTGGCGCAGCATCGAGTTCTAAGAGTTAGCCTATTATGCGACCCTCGTAGGCTGATAGGTTGGATAGAGGGTCATTTCCGAGCTTGGCTCAGCTTTAGATTGGCAGTTGTTGATCAATTGGCTTTCATTTGGGCTCGATCGGATTCTTGCAGAGTTGCTAGTTGCTATTTTTAGCAGTTGTTGGCAGTCGGCGTGGGACCCCTGCTATTTTTAGCAGTATGGATTTGGCAGCGTTCAGAATCACTTCAGTGTTCGTCAGCTTCAGACGGATCAGTCATCGGATGAGTAACGTGGGAGATATTAATATTTAATTATATTAATTAAATATTAATTATTGATGGTTATAAAGTTATAATATTAAATTATAACTTAAGTGATTCTATTTGAGGGGGTCGCCCAACATCAGGGAAGGGGCCATTTTTGCATATTAAATTTATAATTTAATATTTGGCTGAGACTATTGAATTAATAAAGAATTAAAAGTCAAATATTTTAAAATTCCCTATCTTTAAGGAAATCGCACTTTTGAGAAGAATATAGGCTTTGCATTGGGATTAGAGCCATTATGCATATTTGACTTATTGAAAATTGATCAGTTTTGTCTAAGCACAGAACCTTAGGGTTTGAGTCTCGAAATTCATTGGGGAACGAGCCATCTCCAGTGAGAGCGATTCAGAGGGTGTGAAATAACACCTGATTTATTGCCAGCACAGGGGTTTCTTCATTCAGAGGAAATGATCTTCAGAGAATTTATTACCTTCAGAGTTCTTTACAGTGTTTGCATTCAGAGACTATCTATTTACCAAGGCGCACCATAACTCAGGATCTGGATATAGGTTTCAAGATAGCCGTACACTTTATTAATTGTTGTTGCTGTCTCAGCCGTACAAATCTGTACAGTACAGCCGTACCATCATTGGAAAAAGCGTATTCTCCAGAGGAAGCATTGTTACAGAGTAGATTTCATCCAGAAAGCATTTAATCATCAAGGCGCCTATTTTTACAGAGTTTCTGGAGTCTCAAAAGGAAGCCGTACAAATCTAAATTGCTGTTGTCAGCAGGCCGTACCATACTGTCAGGCCGTACCAGCAGAAAGAAAAGACGTCTTTCTTCATCAAAGCAAAAACGCCTATCTTCTGACCTTCTCTCTTCTTCACCTTGGAGCGCTAGGGTTGCTGGAG
>VDFB02039871.1:21670-41771 GCA_007258455.2 Sequoia sempervirens | reverse complement strand
TCATTCTCCTCTATGGCATTAGTCTGTATCCACTAAAAAATTTGGCCAAACATGTTGACAATATAATTTTTCTCTTGCATCGTTTCCTCAAATATTTCTTTGATTTATTTCACTTCATCATCCATGGTTTCTTCTTGACCTAGTTTCTTCAATTATATCCTCTTAATATTAATCTACCTTTCATTTGGAAACATTAATCATTATAAAACCCTACAAGCTAGCAAAATCATGCTCTTATACCACTATAATGTCCCCAACATATATTTTTAACTAAATATTGATTTTGTAGAATATATTCAATACAGATCAAATCATGAACACAAAATAATACTTTAATATATTGATAACTACCAAATCTCATTCACATAAATGATATATCAATTATAACTCACAACAATAATTAAGAATGATTTACAAGGTCACCACAAATTAAGAAAAACATTGTGAACTACCTTACACAATACTCGAAGTATAGATGCAATATGAGAATTCCCAAAGGAACCAAAGGGGTTTCATCCTCTAATCCTAGTGAACACTAGGTTTCAATCCAATTAAAACAAAATCCTATGGTTTTTCATCCACATGAGGAACTATAACCTACGTGTCCCAAAATATAAGATAAATTATATAAAAATTTGATGCTCAATACATGAATTAACTCCCTAAATTTATATGTCAATAATTTCGCTTAAGGAATAGGTCATCCTTGAGCCAACATGGTGGCAAAGCCTAGAATTTGAATTCACACACTATACTAGGTTATCCTTAAGGAAAAAAATAGATTCTTTTAGATTTAGCATGTAATCTTGCAAACCTATCCATATGCTTCCCTATCCCTTTTCCTCATCCTAAAACTTCACAATTGTTTTCATATGATTCAAAGGTGCCTTATCCTTTAAGCCTATTGAACTAGTGCCAAATTCCTAGCACAAACATCTTCTAACAGTAATATATTTCTAGTACCTATTAAATTTCTCTCAATATTGGGGTATGAGGTGCAAGTTTCATCATAGATGCAATTGTCTAAACCACAAGTCAAAATGTGCTACTCTAGGGGGATGCAAAGAGATTTTAGGAACCGATTTTGCTATGGTATAGTGAGTATGAACTCAAAATCTTTGAATGGTGATATATTTCTATTATATGATCATTTTTCCTTGATCCCTAGATAAGATGTGAGGGAATTATTATAGATGCTATGTTCCAAACCACATGAGTCAGAAGGGTGTTCTATGAAGAAATGCAATAGGATTCTTGGATTCCACTCTAGGAATGTCTTTTTAGAAAAAGGGATATGATAGATGACCTTTTCCATTTGATATATCTTGTGAAGGTCTTCACATTGACCCATTGGAACTTCTTGAACCTACAACACTCCACTGAGAATATTTAGGCTTTCTCCTAGGCATGGGCACATCCATATCATATGTAGTCTAGTAATAAGTAGCCTCATCCTATAAATATTGAATACCCTCAATATGCTGAGACAAGGGAATGATTTATCCCTTAGCCTATATGGTAGCCTCCAATTGTTTTCAATGTTCCCTCTCCTAGTCATTCTCTATGGTGATATGAGCTAGTTGAATATATAGTTTCTTCCTTTATGTAGTCTATGTATTTGGTGCAGGAGAACCTATTTGATTACATGCCTCCAAGAGGCCAAAATGTAATAAGTGTTTAAGGAGTTCTAGGGGCTCATTTAGTAAGGTCTTTCAAGACCATTATAATTCTTTTGAGTCATTTGATAGGCATTGGGATAAGTTATGTAGTCATTTTTTTCTAATTTGAAAAAAGATGGAAAATGTGTTAGATAAGGTCCACAATAGGTTTTAGATGTTTTTTCATTTGAAAAAGGTCAAGTAGGATCCTTTTATCAAATAATAATTCAATTTATGGATCTAGAGGCATGTAGGGATTCAAAAAGTGAAAGAACAAAATCTTGTAAACCTTGATGTTAAGGTAAAAGAGAAAAGTTGTTAAAGTAACAAATCAGGAAGTTGGGGGGTTGTTAGAGTTAGTTGTAGGAATTGATATTGAGTAGGAAGCCTCCAAAAATATGAATAACCTCGAACAAGAGGCAATTGTGGATGTAAATAATGTAGAAATCAATGAAAAACCCTATGTTTGAATGCAAATTCTATGTTTTTGATGGAAAATCATGATTACAGAGATCTGTATGGCCCAATATGGGTAGGTAATGGCTTTTAGTTATAATTTGTTGAAAGATATTTGAATATAGTTTTATTTGGTTCAAGTCTCATGAATTTTCATGATGTAATGTGAAAGATATTGAAAGTTTATTAAAAATTGCCTAAAACCCTATGTTAGGGTAACAGTGGCCCTTCTACATTGTGGTTCTCCAAATTTATCTAATAGAAAAAGCTAAGGATAGGTGAAATAGTATTTCTATATGTTTTTTCTCATATTCCAAAGGTGCAGATGTTATAGATGAAGTTTAGTCATATTTTTATGATGTCATAGTGATGTTATGCCTTTGTCACAAACCGGTAAAGGGCAGAATTGATGTGATTTTAATGTTTTGTTATTAATCAAATTTCCATCATGAGGGGAAGAGTTGAGAACAGTGTCAAGGTGTATGGGGTCTCTGTTCAATTTGGAGTTTTAACAAAATAATCAATATTAAGCATGTAACTTTCAAATGGTTGAAACTGTGTTATCTCTGGCAGAGTGGTAAAGATGAGTTACAATGAATTTTTTGTGAACTTTTTTGTTGAAAAGGGAATTCTAATTGGGAATTGTTGTTTGAAAGGGTTATAAAATGTGTTTTGATTCTTTCTTGAAAGAAGGATTGATGAATCATAAGCTTTGAATTATTTTTTGTGTGCTGCCCTATTATTACAGTCAATTCTATGTGTCAAGAGTGAAGGTTGAGATGGGTATTTTGATGAAATAACATAAGGTATGCATGGGAAGGGGTTTGGTTAGTATTTTTAGACATATTTGAACATGCTAAATTCCTTTTAAAGGTGGTTTGATGGGTTGGTTTCACACTTTCAATAAACCCTTATGAATGGTAGGCCTAATTTGCTATTAGGGTGGTCACTATTTCTTAGTTTTGTGATGTTTGAGTTGGTGAATGATCAAGTTGAGTTTGGTAAGGGATTTTAATCTTGCTAGATGACTTTTAAAGTTCATGTGAAGGCCTAAAGCCCTACGTGTGAGTTGGATTCCTTGAATTTCATTTCCATTTAAGAGATTTTGTGTTGGGAATAGAGTTTGAGTCTATTGTTTTGGTGATGTCAAGTGTGTTTTGAGGAACCTACAAGTAGTTGTATTCCTTAATCTCATATTAGTAGTGTGGAATCAAGTGATGCTTTTGAAATGAATGATAATTTGAGTTGTGATCCTTGTAGCTCTGCATCAAAGTGGTATCAGAGCTTGAAAAAAGATTTGGGTTGGTGAAGTTTGTTGGTTTTGTGTTTTGGTGGTTGCAGTTGTGTGTTGTGTTGTGTAGGTTGAGGAAGGAACCTAATTTCCTAGGTGTGGAAAAGTGAAGTGGAAGAAAGGAGGGACTTTCTTGTGAATATGGATTTGTTGAGAAGGTTGGAAAGATATTTGCAGGCTGAGGAATCACAACGAAGGAATAAGAAACAAGAAGAGAAGAGAAGAAAAGAGGATAAGGCAAAGCAAAAGAAGGAAAAAGAAGAATTTATGCAAGCACTAGAGGAAATTACTAAGAAGCCAGAAATAAAGTAGGCTGAGTTGAAGAAGTTGTATAGGAAAGTTACAAGTTGGCACTTGACAGTTAAGAAGAAGGTAGTATGGCCTATTCAAAGGCTAATGAAAATGAGAGCAGTTGAATCTGATGTGAAGACAAAAGAACCATTGATGGGAGAATATAATGAACAAGAAAATGTGAATAAAGAAGGTGATTTATGGGAAAAGTTTGCAGCAATTGAAGAAGAATGGGATAGTAAGGTTGGTAATGGACAGGTCAAACAAGAGGAAGAAGAACTCATCAAGGCAGAAGAAAACAAGGACATTGAGGTTGCAAGTGAATTGGTGTCAAGATTGGATAAGTTGGTCATGGGTGAAGAGGAGTTTGAATCACAAGAAGACAAGGAGACCTCAAGGTCATAATATTCTGTTTCTAATTTTTCTTTGGACTATGTATGTGCAGGTTATGAAGGACAAGGAAAGGTGTATGATGATATGATGGATTTTTGGGACTTCCAAGTTGCAAGGATGATTGATAGAAGAAGGAATAAGAAGAAGAAAAGGAAGAAAAGACCACAGATGATTGAAAAGACAAAGGAAAAAGTGCAAAGTAACTAGAAGACTGGGAAGAAGACAATTCAAAGGGGCTTGAATTCTTTTGCCCTTAGGAGTTTGGTGCAGGAGCACCTGTTTGATTACATGCCTCCATGAGGCCAAAATGTAATAAGTGTTTAAGGAGTGCTAGGGGTTCATTTAGTAAGGTCTTTCAAGACTATTATAATGCATTTGAGCCGTCATTTGATAGGCATTAGATAAGTTATGTGAATACTTTTGTTCAATTTGGTACGTAAAAGATGGAAAATGTGTTAGGTAAGGTCCACGTGATTTTGATGTTTTTTCATTTTGAATAAGGTAAAGGGGGATCCTTTATCAAATAATAAGTCAATTTGTATGATATGAGGTACGGAGGGACCTAAAGAAAAGAACAAAAACTTTGTAAACTTGTTGTTAAGGTAAAGAGAAAAGTTGTTAAAGCAACAAATCAAGAAAGTTGGGGTTGTTAGAGTTAGTTGTAGGCATTGATATTGAGTATGAATCCTTCAAAAAGATGAAGAACCTTGAATAAGAGGTAGGTGTGAATGTAAATAATGCAAAAATCAATGAAAATCCCTGTGTTTGTATGTAAATTCTATGTTTTTGATGGAAAAATGTGATTACAGAGTACTATACATCCCAATACGGGCAGGTAATGGCTTTTAGTTATAATTTTTTGAAATATATTTGAATCTAGTTCAATTTGGTTCAAGTCTCATGAATTTTCATGCTGTAATGTGAAAGATATTACAAGTTTATTAAAAACTGCCTAAAATCCTATGTTAGGGTAACAGTGGCCCTTCTAAATTGTGGTTCTCCAAATTTATATAATGAAAAAAGCTAAGGATAGGTGAAATATTATTTCTATATGTTTTTTCTCATATTCAAAAGGTGCAGAGGTTATAGATGAAGTTTAGTCATATTTTTATGATGTTGTAGTGTTGTTCTGCCTCTATCACAGACTAGTAAAGGGAAAAATTGATGTGATTTTGATGTTTTGTTATTAATTAAATGTCCATCGTGAGGGGAAGAGTTTAGAATAATGTCAAGGTGTATGGGTTCTCTATTTAGTTTGGATTTTTGAAAAAATAATCAATATTAAGCATGTAACTTTCAAATCGTTGAGACTGTGTTATCTCTGGCAGACTAGTAAAGACATGTTATAATGAAGTTTTTGTTTTTTTTTGTTGAAAAGGGAATTCTAATTGGGAATTTTTGTTTGAAAGTGTTATAAAATGTGTTGTGATTCTTTCTTGAAACCAAGATTGATACATCACAAGATTTGAATGAGTTTTTGTACGCTACCCTATTATTATAGTCAATTCTATGTGTCAAGAGTGAAGGTTGGGATGGCTATTTTGATGAAATGATATAAGGTATGCATGGTAAGGGGTTTGGTTAGTATTTGTAGACATATTTGAACATGCTATATTCTTTGGAAAGGTGGTTTTATGGGTTGGTTGCACACTTTCAATAAACTCTTATGAATGGTAGGCCTAATTTGCTATTAGGGAAGTCACGGTTTCTCAGTTTTGTGATGTTTGAGTTGGTGAATGATCAAGTTTAGTTTGGTAAGGGATGTTAATCTTGTTAGATGCCTCTGAAAGTTCATGTGAAGGCTTGAAGCCCTAGGTGTGAGTTGGAGCCCTTGAATTTCATTTCCATTTAAGAGAGTTTGTGTTGGAAATAGAGTTTGAGTCTATTGTTTTGGTGATGTCAAGTGTGTTTTGAGGAACCTACAAGTAGTTGTATGCCTTAATATCAGATTTGTAGTGTGGAATCAAGTGATTTTTTTGAAATGAATGATGAGTTGAGTTGTGATCCTTGTAGCTCTACATCAGTATCTAACTAAGTCTAGACCTAATCATGCTCAGTCTTGAATTGATCCCTCTTATATATGTTTGTGCAAGATGTCTTGAGATGCAATCTCTCTCCTTCCAAAAATCATCATGCTTGTGGTACTTTGAATCCCTCTCCTACAAAAAAACCCTTAGTATCATGTCATCAAGGGCACCTCCTATAGCTACCACATATTGCTATTGTTGATATGCTTGATCCTCTTGCGGCCCTTAGGCTAGAAATGGACCCTATTGTCCCCTTCCTAAACCTTCTCTCCTATCATTGGCCAAGGAAACCTTAGCCTCCACCCTTTGTCTCTTCCAATGCTATCATCTAGACTCATCTCTATGCCTCTGACCACCTACATTGCCTCCATATAGATCTATGAATCTAGGTCTATGAGTAGATAACCAAGCATCATAAGTTGTTGTAGTCCCCAGATCAGCCTAACCATTTGAATATACCCAGGGATGTGGGGCAAGGTGATCAAAATTTGTGATAGTTTTATTACTAGGGATACTAGCCCCACTCTAGAATCCCCCTCATTGTATGAGAAAAAACAACATGATAATCATCTACTAGAGCATCTTGCTACTCCTCAAACTATCATTGCATGCTATTTGTTGGGTATCTCTCTAGTATATGAGGTGTGTGGCCTATGATCCATTGAGTCTATATGTAATATGAGATTTTCTCATGGTCCTCTTCCCAAGAATCTACACCAATCCATGGTCTCCATATGAACATTGTAACATCATAAATAGCATGTTGCCAATGAGCTAACTCCTCCATGTGATGGTGACTCAGCATGCCCTTGTATCTATAAAAAATAATCTCTAGCCTCTCAGTGAAGCTTCCTAATCGACTGAAGCACTACAATATGCTCCCAAGGCTAGCTATGTAGTAGTGTTGAAACCATCAATTTTATGGATGCACCCCTATACACCACTTGATAAATTTCATGGTATAGGTGCATATGGATGCACCCAAAAAAACTTTACCCTCAAGATATCTACGTTAATCCCTCGAAAAGAGTTATGGAATCTCCGTCAGTGGAAATATGAGGTATTTGAATGCCACTACTCCACCACCATTGTCATCAATTATAAGTGGGCCCAGATCTCTGACATGTATGCAACATAGTATAAGCTAATTGCATGTAAAAAATTGACCTCCATGGTAGTAAATCTAGAAATCTACTCTAAAACGTATAGATTCCACTCCCAATAGATGAGAGGGATTAAGACACCCTACAAGCATAACACTCACGATGTCAAATTTTTCTTTTCTTTTTTGTAAAAATATAAGTCCAATGCCTAAGAAAACCAAAGTGAGCCTTTTCTAAAAAGGTGTCACTTTTTTATCAGTTAAAGGAGTCACCTTTTTGTAAAGATTTCAAGCTTTTGTAAAATCATCTCACTATCAAAACAATCATATACATCACACTTTTACAAAAATTTCACACCCAACCAAAACATATGTGCCACAATTTTCCAAAGGTGACACACCTAACCAACTAAAGGTGTTGTCTTTTTATAAGGACGTCACACTTATTTCAAAACTTAGTACAATTTTCATAACTGGATTCCTTTGACAAAGGTGCCATGATTGGGAAACTAAGGCATATTGTCAAGTTATAGAAGCAACACATAAACTACAACACTTTTGTTTACCTAACTTCTAGCCTACATTTAGCTATTTTCAAATGTGTGAAATGAAATAAAGGTTAGTCATATAATAGGGAACTTTCTCCCATAGGTCACTAGAATTGATAGACTCGATCCATGTGATCTAGGGCTCAAATAGCATGTACCACACTAACATTATCTAAGTAGGGTCTGAAAGTTGGAATTTCAAAGGGATCTATAATCTCTCAAAATGAAGTGGGAAAATGAGGCTAAAATTATCCCAAATGAACATATATGCCTAGACAAACCTAGGGTTTCACCCTACAACTCAAATTTCAACATTGGCTATGCATCTTGATTAGTTTCTAGCCTTTTGAGGACTTCAATTTTCATTGTCTTTTTCCTAGAACTAGTCTCATCATAATGTTGCACTCTCAACCCAAAAACTAGTTTTTTCAGTCGATCTCTCAAGTGGGAAGCACACCATCATTCTTTCATCTGTTGGGGCATAGTGGGACATCAGGTAAAATTAGGGGATTTTAAAGAAAATCAAGAAAAATCAAGTCTTTGAAACAACACAATGGGTACATTGCTTTAAAGAGGGGTAGAATGTAGACACCTAAAATTATGCTAAATATATAAAACATCTTGATTTCACTAATTAACATCATTTCCCTCATAATCACCTAATTCCCAAATTTAATTAAATAATATCTATTTATTTAGTTAAATTCACTTTACTCCTCTATTAATCAAATAATTAGCTGATAGGCTATTTGTTTGAAGCTTCCATCAGGATTTTCGTCAGCCCAACCATGAATAGGATTTGTTGGCATTGGAAAACTCCTGGTCGGCGGGGACTTCACCAAGGTTTTTTATCACAATGTGGACGTTGCTAATTACATGGGTTGGCAGTGATGGAGTTGGTGGCCTCGATACGAGGAAGAAAAATGGTAAGTTGTTGCTCACGTGAGGTTTAATGCATCCTAACGATGTTGTATGATGGTGGCGGATGAAGTAAATGTAATATTCAATGTTGCAATGTGGGATTTAAGTATAGTTTGATTAAGTTGCATTGTCGAAAGAAACATTGTGGTGTTGGTTTGATAGCAGACTATTGTAAAAATCATCGCCTTTGGCTCTATGGTTGGTTTGATAGAAAATTATTCTAAAAATCATCGACTTCAACTCTATTTTATGCCAGATTAGAGGGTTTTAAAACTGTTGTTCTCTAGAATCTGTAAGTCGTTTTACATGGCTATTTTGCATAAAGGATTGATTTATTGTTCATATCTTCTTGTTATATGTTTGTATCTTTGGCATTATACCAATTTTGGAGACTTGAAAGGGATTATGGCTCTGTTTGGATGGAGAAATTGTAGTTAAATCTTCTTTCTTTCATCAGAAAATATGGTTAGGGTTAGTAAATTTTTTGGCCCTCGTTTATTTCGTGTGATCCCATAATGTTTAGTTTAAATCTGGCCAAACCGAAGACCAAATTATTATTTTTAATCCAAATCTTCACATTCAAGCACCTATAGCTTAAACTGGGAATTTGAAGATGGTGCAAACTATGAAAGCCCCAACTTTTTTCGTGATTCTAAAAAAAATATTTTTTTCAAAAATTTTTGGAATCAAATTGCACTTCTTTCCATCTCCCAATTTAAAAATAGATTTTTTTCTTAAAATTAACATTTTTAAAAAGTGACGCATTAATCAGAGTACGCTAACTTTTTTTTTCCAGCGAAGGATAAAATTCTAATTCTTCAAATTTAGATTTGTAACTTCTGATATCTAGTGCTTTCCACTTGGTTAGATAGTTTTTATTGAATATTTTTCCGTAATCGCTTCAGTCAAACGAATTACAATTGTGAATTAATAGCCACATCAGAGTAACGTGAATCCTTTTTTTTGTATATGCCGTAATTTAATTTTAATTTTTTGTTGGATCAAGGACTTCAATATCTATGCACCTCATATTTTTCTAAAAAAAATTTGATAATCTTCTATTTTTCCACATGTGAAGAACAAAGAAATTCATTTTCGTACAAAAACCTATGTTTAATAAAACTTAAAACAAATACATAACAAACCAAACATATTAAAATTATATTCATTGACAGCTTTGTTCTCGAGGAATCATAATCATTTGAAATTAAATTTTAAAAATGAATCATTTGATCCCCCAAAATTCAAATCAAAGTACTTTATCAGGATTTTGATAGGTGTAAAGGAGACGCATTTATAGGTATGGTTTAAAACTAGCGAGGTTCTATCCAAGGTGGTTTTATCTAAGGTGATTTGATCAAACCCTCTTCAATTGGAATCCTTAAAATGGAACTTTTTAAGGCTTAAATCATTATATTTTCTAAAACTATGTGATTTCAGCTAAAATTCGTTCATCTCAGGAATTGTAAACCACCATTATGACAAATAACACAGTAGTTTACCCTTGTGGCATCTTTGGTGTTATACCCATTATCATAGGAGCAATTGTAGTTAAATCTTCTTTTAATTTTATCGCCCTCAGTTTATTTTTTTAGTTATCTTTGTGCATCTTTGGTGTTATACCCATTAACATAGGAGCAATTGTAGATTAACATAGGAGTAATTGCATATTTATATGTAGAGGGTTAGTGTATTTTGCATATGTTTCATGATATTCTTTTTTTCTCATCTATTTGAAGTTCACGATAACAAACTATTCTTCATGATATTGTTTTTCTGAGTTCCCCATAACAAACTATTCATTATCATAGTTTTCCTCTTCTATACTACATATTTTAAAGTTGTTTTTTGCTTATCTGTTATTTTCTTGTGGTTCTTAAGTATTTTCCTAACTGTTCTTTTACAATTCGTAGGAGTAATTGCATATATATATATATATATATATGTGTGTAGAGGGTTAGTAGAAAAGCATAAGCATACTGGAAATAAAATTAGTTTAGTGGCTATTAACTATTATTCTAATAGCTCTTTTACAATTTCAGTATTTATCTATAATATTTAGCACCAGGTAATGTAGCTCTAATTTTCAATGAATCCTTCTTTCTTTCATCAAAAAATATGGTTAGGGTTAGTAATTTATCATTTCGGGATTTATTATTGTTTTAGTTATCCCAATGGAGTCTCTTTCTCTCATCAAAAAAATATGGTTAGGGTTATTATTTCTATGGCCCTCTTGGTTTATTTTTTTAGTTATCTATGTACATCTTTGTTGTTATACCCATTTCAACATAGGAGCAATTGGTGATTTAACATATATAAATTTACATATATATATATATATATATATATATATATATATGTAGAGGGTTAGTATGAAAGAATAAGAAAATTGGAGATAAAATTAGTTTAGTGGTTGTTAAGTGTTATTCTAATAGCTCTTTTACAATTTCTCTATTTGTCTATAATATTTAGTGCCAGGTAATATAGCTCAAATTTTCAATGAAGTTTGTGGGGTTATACCCATTTTGCACAGATTATTACTACCTACTGCCTTTAGGAGTTCTATTTAATGTGGCTTTTTGTCCATCTGTCTTGTATCAATATGTTTCATGATATTCTTTTTTTCTCATTTGTTTGAAGTTCCCCGTAACAAAATGGTCTTGATGATATTCTTTTTTCCAGTTCCCCATAGCAAACTGTTGATTATCATAATTTTCCTCTTCTATTCTCCATTTTTTATTTATGTTATTCTTTTCTCCTCATCTATTTGAAGTTTCCTATAACAAACTATTAATTGCCATGGTTATCTTGTCTAGATGGAACGTGTTATATGTCTTGTATCAATATGTTTCATGATAATATTTTTCCCTCATCTATTAGAGGCTCCCCGTAACAAACTATTGTTCATTTAGTGCCAGGTAATGTAGCTCAAATTTTCAATTAAGTCTGTGGTGTTATACCCATTTTGTAGAGATTATTGCTACCTATTGGCCTTACAAGTTCTATTTAATGTGGTTTTTTGTTTATCTGTCATTTACATATGATTCTTAAGTATTATTCTAACACCTCTTACAATTGTTACATAGACTGCTTGTCTTGTACAAATATGTTTCATGAATTTCTTTTTTCCTCATCTGTGTGAAGCTCCTTAATAAACTATTGATTGTCATGGTTATTTTTCTAGATGGAACATGTTGTATGTCTTATATCAATATGTTTCATGATATTCATTTTTCTTCATCTATTTGAAGTTACCCAAAACAAACTACTCTTCATGGTATTATTTTTTTCAGTTCCCCATTACGCACTCTAGCTCTCCCCAAGCTGGTAGACAACCCTCATTGTGTACCAATATGTTTCATTAATTTATTTTTTCTTCATCTGTTTGAAGCTCCTTATAACAAACTATTGATTTATGTGGTTATTTTGTCTAGATGGAACATGTTATATGTCTAATATCAATATGTTTCATGATTTTTTTTTTCCTCATCTATTTGAAGTTTCCCATAATAAATTGCTCTTTATGATATTTTTTTTTTCAGTTCCCCATTATAGACTCTAGCTCTCCCCAAGCTGCTAGACAACCCTTAGGCACCAATCCCCTAAGTCTATTTCTTGTTTCCTTTTTGTTGTTGATACATATATGCATATGTATATGTACATGTATATATGCATATGCAATCAAAAAGGGAAGTTCTTTTAGATGGAGGGTGGAATGGAGGGTGGAATGAAGGAAGGAATGATGCATAAGTATAAGTAGCAACAACAACATTCTCCTTTAAAAAAAGCATTGTACCTTCCATTTGTTACACTTTCTATCGAAAATGTATTGCATATGCATAGATACATCTACATATACATATGCATATATGTATACACATATGAATATGCATATGCATTAAATTATTTCTATATTAGTTTAGTGGTTGTTAAGTGTTATTCTAATACCTCTTATACAATTGCTCTATTTGTTTTCCATATATATATGCGTATATGTATTTGTGTATGTTTCCAAGCATTAAATTCCACATACTATTCACATTGTATAGTATTCTCTTTGTAAGGAATTGAAGTTAAATCTATCAGAAAGATACCAAGGAACTAACTGTGCAAAATGTGTATAGCACCAATGATACACAGGGTATATATAAGTATCTATATATGTATATATATGTATATATATATATGTATGTATATATATATATGGGAAAATATACTCCAACATGTGTGATAAAATGTCTTGATTAAGTTACATTGTCAAAAGAGGCATTGTGGTGTTGGTTTGATAGCAGATTATTGTAAAAACCTCTGTTTTATAGCAGATTGGAGGGTTTTAAAACGGTTGTCCTCTGGAGCCTGTGAGCTATATAGGTATATATTTATAGATATATATATACATGTATATATGTATATATGTGTATATGTATATATGTGTACATATATGTGTGTGTGTATGCATGTATGTTTTCCTAATATTTTTCTATAATATTTAGTTCCAAATAATGTGGCTTGAATTTTGAATTGACAAGACAACTGTTACATAGATTCCATGTGTTGTATCAATATGTTTTATGATATTCTTTCCTCCAGACATGCAAAAAAAACTATTTAATACCATGGTTTGCCTCTTCAATTCTCCATATTTTAAAGTTCTATTTAATGTGGATTTTTTATCATCTTTCATTTTCCTATGATTCTTAAGTGTTGTCCTAATAGCTCTTTTATAATTTCCATATTTGTCTATTATATTCTTTTTTTCAGTATCCTATAACAAACTGTTCATATGTATATATGTATATATGTTTGTGTGTATGTTTTTGTAATAGTTATTTTACAGTTTCCCTATTTGTCTGTAATATTTAGTGCTAGATAATGTAGCTTGAATTTAGAATTGACAAACCAACTATTACATAGATTTCTTGTGTTGTATATATGCTATAAAAATCATTGCCTCTGCCTCTATTTCAAGTTCCCCATGAGGAACTATTTTTCATGATACTCTTTTTTTCAGTTCCCCATAGCAAACTGTTCATTATTGTAGTTTGTTTAAGAATCACAAGTAAATGAAAAATGATCAAAAACCCACATTAAATATATTGATACAAGACAAGCAATGTATGTAAGAGTTCGCTTGTCAATTAAAAATTTTAGGTGCATTCTTTGGTAGTAAACCCACATTAAATAGAACTTGTAAATGCAATGGGTAGCAATGATCTATGAAAAAATGGCTATAATGCCACAGAGTTAATTGGGAATTTGAACTACATTACTTGGCACTAAATATTATAGAAAAAGAGAGAAGACTTCCCTAGGGTTTCTTACGATGATATGGATCTTAGCTCTTCAACAAAGAATGTTCCTAAATGTCCCTCATTGGTTGATAAGGATTGCAAAAAAATTATGAATTTAGAATTGACAAGGCAACTGTTAGATAGATTTTTTCTCTTGTATCAATATGTTTCATGATATTATTTTCTCCTCGTCTATTGGAAGCTCCCTATAAAAAATTATTCTATTGTTCTTGTAAGAAGGATTGTTTTAAAAAATTTAAATTCTAAACTTTTTTCTTTAGATTTTTTGTTTGTATGGAACATGTTATATGTCTTGTATCAATATCTTTCATGATATTATTTTTTCCCCATCTATTTCAAGTTCATGATAGCAAACTTCTCTTCATGATATTGTTTTTTTTTAGTTCCCCATAAAAAATTGTTCATTGGCGTAGTTTGCTTGTTCTATACTCCATATTTTAAAGTTGATTTTCAATCATCTGTTATTTTCTTGTGGTTCTTAAGTATTTTTCTAATAGTTCTTTTATAATTTACCTATTTTTCTATAGTGTTTAGTGCCAAATAATGTAGCTTGAATTTAGAATTGAGAAGTCAGCTCTCACATAGATTGTTTGTCTTGTATCAATATGCATCATTATATTATTTTTTCCTCATCTATTTCAAGATCCTTGTGACAAAGTGTTGATTGTCGTGGTTTAGCTCTTGTAAATTCTAAAATTTTGTAGATTGCTATAAACTACAAAGATGGTGTTGATTTATACCTTTTGGTTGCTTTCAAATTTTTTGGTCTATGTATGCTTTCCTACCTCTCTTAACACTCTACTTAATGTTTTTTTTTTATCATCTATCATTTACCTATCATTATTAAGTTCTTTTCTAACAACTCTTACAATTTCTCTATTTGCCTATAATATTTAGTATGAAATAATGTAGCTCGAATTTGGTATTTACAAGACAACTTTTTCATAGATTGCTTGTCTTGTATTGATATGTTTCATGACATTATTTTTCCCACATCCCCATAACATATTGTTCATTTTTGTAGTTAACCTCTTCTATTGTGCATGTTTTTGCATTCTAACAATTGAAAAATTAAATAAAAATATAAATTTTTAAATAATTTTTTTTTAACAACAATAATTTCTCTCCAAAATTTAAGGTATGAGATAATTTTATCTCTATTTTAGTTTTATATTAATTAGACCTACATGCATATCTATATTTGATCTTTTTTTCTAAGTTAATCAATCAATTGATTGATTATTATATAATTATGTTAAGATACATATGCATACAAATACATGGCAAAGTTAAAGTTGTGGATTAAATAAATTTAATTAAGAATTGTGCCCTTGTGTATTTTTTTTCTTGGTATGACACTTTAGGAGTTTCTTATTCTATTGTCCTTGTGACAAGAATTGTTTATAACTTTCAAAATTCTGAAATTTTGTACATTGGTAAAAAGTGCAAACATGATATTGACCTATACCTTTGCACTGGTTTCAATTTTTTTTGGTTTGTGTATGTTTTTTGGATTTTGGTTATTGTTCCTTGTTAACTTTGTGCATCTTTGGTGCTATATGCACATTTTGTGTGCACTTATTGGTTGCTTTTCTTTTGACAAATTTAATTTAAAATTGATTGGAAGGGAATGGTATAGAATGTAAAGTGTATATCAGAATTAATGGTATCCAATGCTATTTTCCAACCTTTTCCTATGTATGTTTTAATGATTTTCCACATAGAAACATTGAATATTGCATTTACTTCCTCTTGCACCATCATACAACAATACCGGGCTGCATTAACCCTCACATGAAATTGTATTGAATTCCTTGAAATATAGACAGATCCACACACACACACACACACACATATATATATATATATATATGTATTGAATTCCTTGTTCCATATTTAAAAATATACATATAGGAAGATATATATATCCATATATATAGACCAAGACCATTGTGGCCTATTTCACAATCCAGTAGTAATTTATATATACACATGTATATCTAAATAGATGTGTATGGTATATTTATTTGTATTTATGTAGACTCTGATTTAAAAAGAGTTAAAAATAGCATAGCACCACAATGGCTCTTTCAAAAATGCAACTTAATGAATATATTTTGTCACACATTTTGGAGTATACTTTCCCACACTGCAACATTGAATATTGCATTTACTTCCTCCAGCGCCATAGTACAGCAACACTAGGATGCATTAACCCTCACGGAGCAAAAACTTACCATTCTACTTCCTTGTATTGAGGCAACCAAATCCACCACCAAAAAACCACGTAATTAGAAAACTCCACATCATCATAAACAACCCCAGGAAACTCCCTATTGGCTATTGGTGAAAACTGGCCCTTGTTGCCAAGGACTCCTACTCCCATCTGGGCTAACAAAAATACAGGTAGAAATTTGAAATATATGGGCCATAGGTGAATTCCAGTTATTGCATTCTTCTTTTGTATTCCAAGGTAGCTAATAGCCCCTTGTTGCATATATATTTCAATAGGCTACAATGTTCAAAATATGTTGAGCTAACTTACAAAACTTTTTCCTATTGCTTATTGTTCCTTCTTGTCATTGTGCACCTTTGACATTATGCGCATTTTAACACAGGCTCTTGCTTGGCATTTCAATGACTACATAGTTAGGAATAAATATGGTATACACATTTATTTAGATATACTAGTATATATATAAATAAATATATACATGTGTACATATGGAAATATATATCTGGTTATATGTGTTTTAAAATGTGTAGATCAGAATGCCTCTATCGTATAACCCCGAGGACAATTAAAACAATAATTACTATACAATTTTTTATTTTTATTTTTTAAATTTAACATAACATACATGTAATACATTAAGTCATGACATGAATTTCCCCATTTAAGTAGATTCACTAACACATACATCCCTTGGGGTACACAAGGAGTCATTACACGACTTAGATCCACACAACGACAATAAAGAATAAAAGCCAAAGATATAATCCATAACAAAGTAAACATTAACAAATGTAACACATACATGATATATCATTGATAAGAAACCATCTGTGTACGTAAATACAACATATACATGATTAACTCAACACATTGAATAACAACTTCCATGGCCAATATCCACACAAGGTTTAACGTTACATTACAGTAAAATGTTCAAGAGGTACAATGATACAAAAGTGTTTCCAAATATGAACAAAAACCATACAACAAGATAACATGATAGAAATGAATAGAGGAATACACTATATCATAACTGGCTCCAAAACAGATACAACTCTGGAGTCGCCGCAATAGCACCAATCCGCACCTCTCGATCCTCGACTGGGGACCCAATGGGGTGCTTAGCACGTTCCACCTGACCATGTGGGTCCAAAGACCCACCCCCCGTGCTAAAGAGCTGACAAGAAAGAGACCTCAACCAAGAACATCCAAAAAGGGAACCACAAGACTCAACGTCATACAAAAGTATCATAACACTCAAGGATTACAAAGACATAATCAACAACATTCACGAGTCAACATAATAAAATAAAGCTATGAAAAATCATCACAATTAACCCAAGCAATAACAATTAAACAGGTCACCAAAGAACATTCATAAATCATTTTCACAAGAATCAGAATCAACCATAAGAGTACAAAACTAGAAGAACCGATACAACATCCAAAAGACATTTTCAGAGGCAAAAAAGAACAAGACATACGGGTGCCTAGTGGAGAGTGTCATCGCATAGCTCTCATGGGATCTCCTGGACCTTCCTCCAACTTGAGGCGCCGACACCCATCTATGGATCTCCTAGCTCTTCCTCCTACTTGAGGCGCCGACACCATAAGGTAGCTCATGCGGAGCCAATAACCTCTCATGAAGATGAGATTACGACTTTTCCGACCACGGCCTTCTTAGTCTATCATTAGTCTATGATAGCCCTAATGCATAGACGAGGTATCCGATATTTATTATCTTGTGTGTTTTACTACCCATCCCCCTAATTTCTATTTTTAGGTTATCACTTGTTTAACTACTCTTACGTGGGTTCTCCTGAGCTCTTCCTCCTTCTGAGGAGCCAGCCCCCACAAAGAGCCACTCTCCCTACAACCCTTAACATAAATCAAAACCAGGCAAGGGTTGTACCGTAACAGATAAAGCAAATAATCTCAAGACCAAACCACGCGAGGCATTACCCATCTCGCTATAAACACATAAACAAAGTCTCAACAATTCATGTACAACCCTTTTAAAATCATGATATCAAAACACTTGCCACATCAAGGCACATAAAGAGAGAACATCAACTATCAATAATCTCAAGCCTCTGGAAGCCAAAAGAACAACAATCCACAAACGAGGGTAAAATGAAGCAACAAGAGTTTTTCCCCAATAATTCCAACACAAAGATAAAATTTCCCTCAAAGATGAGATTAACTCAAAAAAGCCACCCACAGAAAACTTCATCAAACCCCATCCACAAATTAATCAACCCTAAAACAAAAATACAATCCACATATCAACAATGGTGTCACCTCGAAAGAGATTCACAAAAGAAAAATCAACCTTTAATTCAATAATAAGCACTCAAAAAAAAACCAAAAGCCACCAACTAGGTATTCCACGGGAAACCTCAATTTTCTCCTCACAAGAACCCCTTGTAGTGGCATGTAAATCACGTTCAAAAATTCAGTAACATGACAACGACAACAATAATCCATTTACATTCTCAGTTAAAAACCAACCTACTCAACAACAAAACAATTACAATCCCAAGGTTCTAAATAACTATCCATATAAGAATCTCATTGATTAGAAACTCGAATTGTCATAAAGTGATCCACTAACTAACAATCCAAATGAAATAATTAAGAATGAAAACTCAATTCAAGGAGCAATTTATTTTGTTGATTCAAGTTTATAAAACTACCTTAATGAAGTCAAATAGAGTTTACTACAATACTTATCCATGGCCAAAGATACGCAATTCCATAAGAGTTTAGTACAAACACCCATATGACACGATACTCAACAATTACTTAATTAGAATTATACAGAATTCAACAATCTATTAATTTCTACTCTATTTTATTTATTAAATAAATCCTTCTTAATTATCAATTCTCTTTTATTCCTAACTGGCTTTCCTATCTACAAACTACTTCCACATGTTTCACCTTTAGCCATAAAACACCATAATTCTAAGAACTACCAAAGTGACATCTATACCATAATAATTCACATTCTAAGATTTATATGACTTTATATATATTTATATGACTTATGAATAATGCTTAGATGGAGCCTTTGGATGAAGTAGTACAATTGATTTAAATGATAGTGATTTTATATTAAATTATTATATAATATCATTTGACTTATTAAAAGTATGATCTCTAACATATACACAATCTCAAGCATAAGGAAAAACTTTACAAGCAACAATCTTAGTATTACTCCTAAGAGAAATTCTGTCGTGCACACATAAGGTATCTGGAAAGAATGTCAACACACTGCCTATGGCCTTAAAAAGGTTATTATGCATGAAAAAGAAGAGTAACTATAACCTATTCGAGAGTTTGGAGATGGGGTAGTCATTTAAACTATATCTCACATGACTTTGTAATCAAATGATACTCTGGAAGGTATGCATGTAGAACAAAGGAATCAGTGAGATTATTTAATTTTACTACACCTTTGCAAGTCTAAAAGTTGCAGCTGTGACGGGTTGCCAATGGTTTCAGGGAGGCTACTTAATTCTGTACAATACCTCAATTCTAAACGATGTAACTGTGACAGGTTGCCAAGTATATTAAAAAATGAATATTGTAATTTGGAAATATCGCTATCTACTTGCATTATTATCAAGTTCCAAATGTTATCCACAGGCTTGAAGGGAAGGACACAGGTGAGGTGCAAATACGTGACTTAAGAGTAGGAGAAATATTACTTTAGAAATGACAATATTTTATTTTCCAGTGCTACAACTGCGAGAGATTGTCAACAGAATCAAGCAGGGTATATAACCTTAAAAAAAACAATTTCCTAGTATATTCAAGCGCCACAGCTGAGACAGATTGTTAATGAAATCAGAGAGATT
>VDFB02039871.1:0-20891 GCA_007258455.2 Sequoia sempervirens | reverse complement strand
GAATTTTCAAGTATGTTCAAGCGCCATAGCTGAGACAGGTTGATAATGAAATCAGAGAGATTATTTAAACCTTTAAACTTCCTATTATGTTCAAGTGCGCGGCTAGGATAGGTTGACAATGGATCAGCGAGTTTATTTGAATATATACACCCTACCATGTTCAAGTTCCTTGCTATGATAGGTTGATGATGAAATTGAGGAGGCTATATACACCTCTACAGATTTTTGCAAGGCAGCGCTCAAAATCTTTGAATTAATGGGGCACTCTAGATCATATCCTACATTGTAAGCTTTGCTTGTGTTCAAGTTGGATGTCGCCATGCAGGTGGTTGAGGACTGTGATTACTTCATGCATCGGTGACCTTATTTCCTCACATGAATAGCGGATCATTATGTGCACATGGTTGACTCCCCTACCAGCACTGGCTATCTTGGGTACACCCCAAACTATAGGCATAAAAATACAGGCTAAGTATCTCCAACAATATGCATTTATTTTAGATCAACAGAAGGCAGTGAGTTATGTTCATCCATATAATGTCTCTACAGAAGCGGCAGAAGAAGTGAGGTTAGATAGTAAGGAGATTGGTGAAAGACAGAGGAATTTTGTGAGAAATATATATATAGTTCCAACCACACTAGTTGGCAAGGATGCGAAAGAGACAGTATGGACAAGGCATGCGAATAGTTGGTGTGCCTAGGAAACTTTCAAGAAAGAACATTCAGTAGGTACAAAGATCAGAACCGTTACCAACATCTTGCCTGCTTATGTGGAAGTAAGCACCTTGGATCAGGTTATAGACATCCATCGAAGTACCGCGGATAGAGGAAGAAGATTATGATGAACCATACAAAGGAAGCGTTACAAACATCAACCTATAAGGATTGCAAGCTGGTTGAGAGGAAAACCCTAGCGAGACAACAAGCTAAAACCATAACCTTAATAGGCTCACTAACATTCCTCCACTATACTACTATTGTAAATCCATGCATATAAAACTATTTCGATTTAAAATAATCATGGGCATAAATTTAGAAAACCTGAGTTGGGTTTGAACACGTATATTCTCTTCATCTCTTTGTAATTCTAAATAAATCAACTGAATAATGATTTCAATAGGAAAGAGAGAACCTAGTGTTAAACTAACGTCTTGAATATAATGTCGGTCAACATAGGCACCACCATTCTCCTGCAACTATCCATCACCCGTCAGCCTCCTCTGGCCATATCCCAGAGGGTCCATTCCCCTCCCTGATCTCTAAACCTTCAACTCCATTCCAAAACCCCCAATTCCCTTTTTCTTTTTTTTCTTTTTTCTTTTTCCTTTTAAAAAAAAACAAAAATCAATTAAAAACAATTCCAGAAGTCTCATAAACAACAAGTTTCTTATTCTAGTTTCATGGTGTGCATGGGCACGCTTTTAGGTTTTTCCATCTTTTCTCCACTTTTTACAAATCAATTAAGATCATGCATTTCTTATTTATTTAAAATTTAGAAAGCTTTCTCTTTCCATTTTTATATTATAGTTAGCAAAATCTTATCACAATGCTTTATTTAAAATCACCATTTTCCCATTTAATCAATTGAGATAATCAAATTCTCCATTATTGCTATTACATACATTCTAAACAATACTTTTTAACAATTCATTTTTATTTTATTTATTTTTTAATTATAAATATCCATTTACTTTCAATTTTATTGAATTGATTTACGTAACTATTATTATTTTAAAATTATAAATTTGTTGAATTACTTTGCAAGCAACTTAATTTAATTACTTCATAAAGCATTATAATTTGATTACTTTGTTTAATCAAGTTAATTGAAATACTAACTTATCACCTAGCCCAAGGTCAAACCACTGATGCAACCAAGGAACCAACATGACATCATAATTCATCCAATTGCACTTACTTGCATATGATAGAGGACCAAAAGCAGAGGGGCACTACATAGACAAAGGTGAAATTCAATGCATATATGTACTTAATCATTTTTATTATTGCTAGTGTATATCCTATTGTTTGGATAAGAAAGGATGAAGGGACCAGCTAGCAACATATACAAATATTTGCATATAGGTATATATAGAAATATAGTAAAAAAATTGCATAAATGCATATATAAACAACCTCAAAGATAAATACATACATATAGGGATATATACAATTGCATTTATCATTTTTATTGTTGTTTTTGTATCTCCTGTGGTTTGGACGATATTAAAAGTGGAATGGTTTTACCCATTTTCATTTAATCAAAATAGTAAAATGGTTGCCAAATTGTCAATATTTCTAAGTTATCTATCAGTTGCCATTGGACACTGCAATACATTAATATTTTATTTTTATTGTCAAATAGAGCTTCCAATCAATCAACTATAATTGCAACATTTCCTCCCTCTAAAAGTTCCCACACTATGTCTACAGAATCAGGATTTGTGGATGGGTCTCCAGAGCCACCCAAAATTGATTTGGTGACGTCCCCTACAAGTTCGGTTGTGGAGTCCAGCTCTGAGGGTGCCATCCACTGGCCTCCGGGTCTTGATTCTATAAGTTTATATTCCCTTTTCCCTATACTAGTTGCAAATTTGTTGTTATTATTTCCTTCCTCTTTTCTAATGAACCTGGACATTGCCTTTCAATTACTTTAATTTTAGGATTCTCAAATACATAAATGTACACCACATACCCTTTATTGTTTATGTTTCCATTTTTATTGGCCTCTAGGTGTATACACACATGGCTCACCCTGGAAAAGCATATATATGTGGAAGTACATACGCATTCATCTTTTCTAGCCGGCACATAAAAACATCTCTTTGCAGCCTTTTTTTCCTTGCTTCTTTTATCCATTTGGTGTGATGAAGTATATTTTCCTCAATTTAACTTGTCTTTGTAGGCTGCAAAGAAACAACCAACTTTGACTTCATTTTCAATTAATTCCATCAATGTTGGAGATGTTGTTCCCTGTCCGGTCCTTCAACTCATGTCCTTTAAAAAATTTGGCGGTGATGAAGGGCAGGTTGAGCAATACAAGGTTGTCTTGTCTAATGGAAACCATATGAAAATAGGAACACTACCTTCCAAATGAAATTATTTGTTGTTTTTAGGTGCCTTGAAAATAGGGCCCCTCGTATTTTTGCAAGACTACGTCTGTAGAAATGTTCAGGATACAAGGTGGGTTGCATTCTTTCTTCTCTATTTTCTAAAATTATCTTTGTCCTTCATATGTGCCTAATATAATGTGTCCAATATATTGTTTTGCTTCTTTTCCAGGGCCTTAATCATATTCAACTTAGTTGTGATTATGTCAGATTTTCAAATCATTGGGACCCCTAGGTATCTCTTCAAGTAGCAAGAAGAGAAAATGTTGGGGCCAAAGTCACCTTCTCCTTCTAAATGAACCCCAAATTTGGTGTGTAACTATCCCCTAAAAAAAAATAGTCCTCCAAATGTTAGCCCTATTAAAGCTTTGAAAATTTATCAAAATGTTTGGACAGTAAAAGGGCGTGTAACACATGTTAGAGAGATGTACCATTTCCATAAACAAAGAGGTGAAGGCCAACTTTTCAGTTTTGACATTATAGATATAGAGGGGACAAAAATTTGTGTTACTTGTTTTGATGATATTGTTGAACTGCATTATGGTCAAGTTGAGATAGGTGCAACTTATTTAATATCAAGAGGTTCAATCAAGGAAGCAAATAAAAAATTCAATAAATTAAATAGCAATCTAGAAATTATTTTGGATGAAAAAATCAGCAATAAAACATTGTGAAAATGAGATATTTGTGCCCAAAAAAACCTCATCCTTTGTGCCAGTTAGTGACATAACCAATTATAGTGATAATAATTTGGTTGATATTATTGGCATTGTAGTCCATGTTGGGTACATATCAACTATTCATAGGAAAAATGGATCTGAAACAATCTAGCGAACTATAAAACTATATGATATCTTTGCTTGTTTCATTGATGTTAATTTGTGGGGCCCAAGTTGGCAAGAAAAAGGTGATGCCTTAGAGTGGATGTATCTTTCTGGTGATATAATAATAGTTGCTATGCAAGGTGGCCATGTAGGATACTTTAGTGGAAAATTTATCAACACATCAACAGCAACAGTCATTGACATTAGTTGTTCTATTCCTAAGGAAAACACTCTTAGATCCAAGGGCCCAATCAAAGTAGAACATATCATTTCATCTTCTTCTACACCTCGTAGGCTTCATCCTTCAAATGATAGAGTTACTATTGCATTCATCTTGAACAATTTCCTTAGCTTGCCAGAAACTATTGAAGCCATTTTTAAACCAACCATTCAAATTGAAAAAATTGAGTCTTTTTGTTATCCTGCTTGCCCCTTACTGGTCAATGGGAAAGAATGAAAAAGAAAATGCACACGCCCCCATGCTAACGTCTATTTTTGTGATCACTGGTAGATGGAAATTGAGGAATGCAATTATCACTACCTTTTGTAGTTAAAGCTGCAAGACCATTCAACCAGCCTTCAGTGTATTGCTTTTGATGAAGCTGTCACTAGTTTACTACAAATTCTAGAAAAATACCTCTACATGTTGCAGGATAGCTTTGAGTCTACAACATATCCTATTTTTGTTATTAAAGGTCTTATTTGTAGACCTTACATCTTTACTGCCTTGATCAAAATAGAGACTTACAATTATGAGGAGCAACTTAAAACAACAATCATGAAAGCAACAAAACTTGATGTCCAAGTAGAGTGTAAAGTGTTTCTTTCAGACATATTAAAGATATTTGCCCCTATTTCAGAAAAAAGGTCTCAGTAGCGAGCCTACCCTTTGAATGCTCTTTTGCACTTTTCAACATTTCTCCTTGTCTTACCTTTTTAATGCTAACTATGGGATGCTGAGACTTGTCTTTATCAAATATGAACATAATTTATTCCTATGTTTGCATATATATATATATATATATATATATATATATATATATATATATATATTCACACATTCATTGAGCTCCCATGCTTTTTTATTTAAATATGGCACCCACATTGTTTTTAGTCTACATTGTCACTATGATTCTTGATTCTTGTCATATGTTAGAATTTTTAGTTCTTCCATGCACATTCTAAATTTACTTCTTCCCTTCATAATCATTGAATAGCAATATTATCTCCAATGGCAAGCATATAACAATAGTCAAATAGTGAAAATGGTTAACAAAGAAATCTGTAGAATACTTATATATATATATATATATATATATATATATATATTTATATATTCCAATGTTCAAACCATGTTACTCCTCTTGTGATCATCCATAGATATACATTTATATACACATGGATACATATATTATTTTTTATATGTTTGTGTGTAATTACTTTGGCCATCATAAGTAATATTCAAATAAAAAATAATCAAAATAAATAACATCAAAGTAATAAATTATCTACTACCACATAAGCATTGGGAAAAATATGTCATACCTAAAGCTATGGACTGACCCTTTTTTAAGAACAGATTTTAATTGAATATTAATAATTAAAGGCATGAATATTAACTCTTTAAAAAAGGAGAATGCTTTAATGTTCCATCCTTTTCATAAATATTATTTAATCCACAACTTCAAGTCTGCCATGTATTTCCATGCATATGTATCTAAAGATAATTAAATAATAATCTATCAATTGATTGATTAACCTAGACAAAAAGCTCAAATATAGATGTGCATCTAGGTCTAATAAATATAAAACTAGGATAGAGCTAAAATTATATCATACCTAAAGCAATCTATATAACAATTGGCTTGTCAATTCAAAATTCAAGCTACATTATTTGGCACTAAATATTATTGACAAATACGGAAATTACTAAACCTAGCCATATATTTTTGACAAAAGATAGAATATTTAACTACAATTGTTCATATGGTAATGTGTATAATGCCAAAGAAGCACAAAGATAACTACAAAAAATAAACGAAGGGCGAAAAGTCTATGTGTATGTATATGTATATGTATATGCATATGTGTATGTGTATGTGTATGTGTATGTGTATCTATATGTGTATGTGTATTTGTATGTATATGTATATGTATATGTACATATGTATATGTATATGTATATGTATATGTATATATATGTGTATGTGTATGTGTATGTGTATGTGTATGTGTATGTGTATGTGTATGTGTATGTGTATGTATGTGTATGTGTTTGTATGTGTATGTGTATGTGTATGTGTATGTGTATGTGTATGTGTATGTATGTATATGTATATGCATATGTATATGTATAATGTTGATCTACAAAATTCTCTTTTGAGCATTTCACTATTTCGCTCTTCCTGTATATTACTTTCAAAAATATATAGTCTTCTATACATTGCATTTTTTCCCTGACATATGATAACACTCCATACAATTTGCAAGGGCTTTCCTGGGCCTATTCACAACAACGGTCGAGTTTGTTGACCACATGGGTTGGCGGTGGTGGAGTTGGTTGCCTCACTCAATAGGTATAGCATGGTAAAATCCTGCCATACCACTCCGTCAGCTAGAAGATTGGATGGCTTAACAAGTGTTGTGCTCTGCAATCTACAATCTACAATTTCTTGCTCCCTGTCATTGCTATAAGTTGTTTTTCAGTGTCTTTTTTTCATTTGACACACATCTAACCAGAGATATATTTCAATAGATTCAAATAAAATGTTGCTTTGAAGTAATATCATGTTGGGCTTGATATAAGCATTGATGGACAAGAAGATATGAAGCCATCTATGGAACAATTTGTAAATGAAAGATGACCATAGTTGTAACCATAAACAAGGTTTGTTTTCAAAATTTATATTTTACTAAGTTATACATTTAACCTTTTTCTTCTTGCATGGCTAGATACGCTCCAATGCATACAAAAATTAAGTATGTTTATAATGTTATTTCTATGCATTCTATGCTTTCAATCAAAACCTTTGCTATTTCTTTGATGTCTTCCTTTTAATGATTTATGTGTATTTCATCCATGGAATTGGTTATACTTTCAAACAAGGTCTCCCATATATTCTTATCTTGCTATATTTATCGAAATTACACACAACTTCCATCTTGCCCAAATCTTTATCAACATTCTATTTTTTTGAAAGTTATTGTAGCAAAAAAAACACTAGAAAAAGGAAATAATATATGAGACAAAATTTTCTTGCAACTTCATCATTGTGCAATATATGATGAAACTCGACAAAATTTTTGATTGGTGTTTCATACTTCACTTGCTCGATAGTTTGGAAAGAGCCCATGGGGCTTCATGATGCCGATTTGGTGGGTAGGAGAACAACTGTGGGTTTTGTACTTTTTCCTTTCACCATCATATATTTGTTGTTACATATATACATGCATGCATGAATTCTTACATGCATTA
The DNA here is from genome assembly GCA_007258455.2 of Sequoia sempervirens. Taxonomy (NCBI): domain Eukaryota; kingdom Viridiplantae; phylum Streptophyta; class Pinopsida; order Cupressales; family Cupressaceae; genus Sequoia; species Sequoia sempervirens. The sequence goes on along the minus strand of VDFB02039871.1, from coordinate 13,482 downwards.
AACTACAATAAACATACTCTATTGTACACATTGCATTTGTCCATGTAATCTCCCCTACTTCACCATTGCCTGATATATGATATGAATCCATTGAATCTTTGATGGGTCTTCCATACTTTTCTTGCTCAGGGGTTTGGCTAGAGCCCATGAGGCTTCATGATGTCAATATAGCAGGGAGGACAACGAGCATGGGTTTTGTAGTTTTCCTTTGCACCATCATATATTGACTACTACAAATACATAGCATACTATATTTTTCCCGCTACAATTTTCCACACTTATACAACTATCTTTTCAACTTGCCAAATCAATTATTTAAACCCATTTCTTTATGACAATAGATTTTTTCTTTAGGTTATGACATCAATTATATGATGCAATAATATGTGCAAAATTCATTTAATGCCACAAACTGAATTCAAAATTCGAGCTACATTGCTTGGCATTAAATATTATAGACAAATCATTTATGCAAAATACCCATGTAAAACAACTTACAGAGTCCAAAGCACAACATTTTTAAAACCCTCAAATCTGCTATAAACTGGACCCAAAGGCAATGATTTTTACAATAATCTGTTACCAAATCAACACCACAATGGCTCTTTCGACAATGCAACTTAATCAATATATTTTCTCAACATACAGACAAAATAGTGATGGCAATTTGCACTTTGTTATAAGAAGCTTCAAACAAATGAGCAAAAAAGAATACATGAAACATATTGGTATGTAAGACAAGAAGTCTATGTTATAGTTCTAAGAGGTATTAGGATAACACTTAATAATCACATGTTAATGATAGATCAACAAAAACCTTTGGCTTGCTTTCATTTTCTTTTGTCTATGTATGTTTTCCTACCTCTCTTAAAGTTATATTTAATGTGGATTTCCGATCATCTATCATATAATTGTGATTCTTAAGTGTTTTCCTAACATCTCTTCTATACTTCCTCAAATGATAGATGGTCAGAAATCCATTTTAAATAGAAGTTTAACATATGGAGAATAGAAGATGTAAACTAAGGGTATGAACAGTTTCTTATACAGAGCTTATGTTGTAAATAATCTGTGTAGCACCAAATATGCAAGACACAACAAGGAACAATAACCAGAGGCTGACAAACATACAAATACCAAAAGAAATTGAAAGCAGTCCAAATGTACAACTCAATGTTATGTTTGTAGTTTACACGAATCTACAAAATTTTAGAGTTTTGAAAGTTAAAAACAATTCTTGTCACAAGGACAATAGAATAAGATAGTCCTATAGTGTCATACCAAGCAAAAAAATACAGGAGGGCACAATCCCTAATCAAATACATAAAAACATTTACCTAGGTTAACATAACAAGAATACAAGAGCTACACTACAACAATGAATAGCTTGTTACAGGGAGCTTCAAATAGATGAGAACAAGAGAATATCATGAAACATATTGATTCAACACAACGAATCTTTGTAACAGTTGGCATTTACCTATAGGCTATTTGTTTCAAACCTCCATCACGTTTTCTGTCAACCCAACTCTCAATAAAATTTCTCGATGCCGAGAATTTAAAATAGCTGGGGGCCTCTGACGAGTTTCCCGAGGTTGTCTATGGTGACGTGGAGTTTACTAATTACATGGGTTGGTGGTAGTGGACTTGATTGCCTCAAATCATGGAGTAAAAATGGTAAGTTTTTGCTCACGTGAGGGTTAATGCATCCTATCATTGTGGGACAATGGCGCAAGAGGAAGTAAATGCAATATTCAATGTTCCAATGTGGGAAAGTATACTCTAAAATGTGTGACAAAATACATTGATTCAATTGCATTGTCAGAAGAGCCATTTGTGGCATTATGAACATGTTACACATACTCCACCATTCAATTCTCTATTAATAACATCTCAATGTTATATTATTGAATGCTATCGTTGTATTGTAGTGATTTTCTTGCAATGTGAATAATACTTATATATGCTATTTTAAACTCTTTTTCAAATCACAGTCTACATAAATATGAATAAAGATAGTATACACATCTATTTAGATATACATATCTATATAAAAAAAATTGTTGCATTGTCAAACGAGCCATAGTGGTCTTCGTCTGTATATACATGGATATATATATTTTCCTATATGTATATTTTATTATATGGATTGGGGAATTCAATATATATATTTGTCTGTGTTTTGGGGAAGTTAACAAAATTTCACTTTTCCTCTATAATATTTAGTACCAAATAACTGATATTCTAATACCTCTTATACAACTCCATTTTTCTTCAATATCTAATACCAAAGAATGTAGCTTGAATCTTATATCATTATGTTTCATGATATTCTTTTTTTCTCATATGTTTCAAGCTCCCTCCAACAAAGTTCCCGAAGCTTCTTATGACAGCAGTGCAACTTGCTATCTACATGCATTGACGGTGATGGAGTTGCTTGCCTCAATTCATAGAATTAGAATGGTAAATGTTTTCCCATGTGCATGATTTTGAATTGACAAGCCAACTTTTCCATAGAATACTTCTCCTGTATCAATATGTTTAATGTGGGTTTTGAACATCTATCATTGACCTCTGATTCTTAAAGTGTTTTTCTAATAGTTCTTTTATAATTTGTCTATTTTGTCTATTAGCTTGAATTTTAAATTGACAAGCTAGTTATTACATAGATTGCTTGTGTTGTATCAATATCTTTTATGATATACCTTTTCCCAGTTTGCCAAAGAAAACGGTGCATTATGTAACAGTTGGCTTCTCAATTCGATGGTCATTTTTACTATATGATTCCTTGGATTTCAATTGTATTTGTAATATAGGTACATTTCAGCTCGCATTTTGAAGTTAGATGCACCTTTCTAGTTATTGTAAGTTGTTCTTTGCATTCTTTCTATCCATCTTCCTCCAACCATCTTCAAACCCCATTATGGTAATTCTTTATCAGGATACCTATTTTTGTCAACTTGTCATACCAAAAAAAAAGACTACAATATTAGACAACTTGTTTGAAAATACCCATTTTTCCCCAACTTTGTTATTGTGTGATAGATGATAAGAGTCCATGCGATTTTCCATGGACCTTACCTACCTTCCTTGCTCAGGGGTTTGGCTAGAGCCCGTGAGGCTTCATGATGCCAATATGGTAGGGAGGACAATGAGCATGGGTTCAGTGCTTTTGCATTCCACCATCATATATTTATTGTTGGTTATATATACATAGACACACAAATTCTCCCATGCACTTGTTTACCAAAAACATACTATATTCTATCCATTACATTTTTCATTCTTTCCACATCTCTCTTTTAAACTTCCTAATAGATTACTTATTCACAATTCTTTATCAAGATTCCATGTATTCAAAATGTTCCTTTTTATCTCTTTCTATTTACAATAGATATTGCGAACTTCTTTTATTGTATATCTATATTATTTTATTTATAATGTTGCACAAATTCAATAGACATTCAACATGATTAGTGTATTGTAAACTGTCTATTTCAAATTCTTTCATGCTCCAAAAATTGGATCCAATGTAGCTCGCCCTTCTTGAACACAATCAATAGTGCATGGAAGTACAAAATTGTTCCATTGTCAATTGATAGATCCGGTTAACCAATTGTAAAAATTATTAATTATTTTTAGCTTCACATTGTCTATATTAATTTTATCCATATACTTACTCACTTTTTATGTTTCCTTTTTTATTTTGCTTTCCTGTCGACTAACATACCCCTATCTTTTATTTTCAGGAACTAAGCTAAAGCATGCAAAAGCATTTGAAAACTAGGATGGCTATTTTTTTAAAAGTTACGACAGCAAACAAAACACAACAATATGAGATATTATATATTGAAACACTAGATTTTCCCCAACTTTGTTATTGTGTGATGTATGATGAAACTCCATGGAATTTCCTGTCGGTGTTTCATACTTTTTTGGCTTGGGGGTTTGGCTAGAGCCCATGAGGCTTCATGACACCAATATGGTAGGGAGGATAATGAGTGTGGCTTTTGTGGTTTTACCTTTAATGTCATACATTTCTTGTTACATAGATACATATTTGCACAAATCCTTGTATACACTTAGCTTCATCAAACATACTCTATAATAACATGTTTCTCATATCATAGCAAGTGGTAGGGAAGAAAAATATGTTTCTCATAACATGCTCTATAATAACATGTTTTCCATGTCACCTCAAAACAAGACGTACCTTCTAATTCAATTATTCTAAAAATGCAAAATATGTGTATTGTGTCATTGCATTCTTCTTTCAATCCATAAATCACATTCACAATAATGCTTTTATTTCCAAAATTATGGACTAAATACTACTTATAAGATCTTTCTTTTTTGAAAATGTCATTAATAGTAACCATCATAACTAATATCCAAATAAAAATTATCAAAATAAATAACATCAAAGTAATAAATTATCTATTGCCACATAAGCATTGGAAAAAATATACCATACCTAAAGTAATGGACTGACTTTTTTTTAAAAATACTTTTTTATTGAATATTAGTGATCAATTAAAAGCATGACTAATAACTCTTTAAAAATGGAGAATCCTTTAATCTTCCATACTTTTCATAAATATTATTTAATCCACAACTTCAAGTCTACCATGTATTTGTATCCATATGTACTTAAGATAATTAAATAATAATCTATCAATTGATTGATTAACCTACACAAAAAGGTCAAATATAGATGTGCATCTACGTCTAGTAAATATAAAACTAAGATATAGCTAAAATTATTCGTACCTGCAATTTAATTATTTAAAATTTAAAATTTTATTATGAAAAAAATATATTTAAATTTTATTATTGAAAAAATTAATTATTTAAAAATTTAAATTTTACTTAATTTTTCAACTCTAATTTTTTAAGAAAAAAATTATTAAAATCCTGTATTCATTGAGAATTATTTTAGTATGGATTCCCAATGATCTTTCTTTATCTTGTGATACCTAAAATTATTAATTAAAGTGAAATTTAAATAACTATTGTTACTAAAATTATTAAATATTACAAATTAATAAAAATAATGTTATTTATGATTAATTACTTAAAATTAAAATTAATGGATACATTGCAAATAGTAAGATTCTTCAACATGACCTATAGTTTTATTTTACATTTTCATAACCAATTTTCAACTAATAGATTTTGATGTTGACACACAAACACCAATTTTCCATTTTATGCAAATGGTTCTTAATCCTGCATCATAAGAATGGACAAGTGGACTATAACATCAAGTTTATAATGCTTTACAATGCTCAAATTAAATGAAGACATATAAAATAATCTCTATGTCAAAATAATGTATCGATATGCTTTATCTATGCATCTGATTATCCATAATAATATATACATTGATTTTCCAACACCTCCCTTCATTATGATCTACTCCACCTATTTTATCCTACGTAAAGTCCAAAATCATAAGATTCGCCTCCCACTATGAACTAACCTCATGTTATTTATATCTCCCATTCAGACAATTCCATATATTACTGATTATTTATATTTCCCATTCCATTCCATAAAAAAGTTTTCTCCTTGCTTCCCATAGGACATCCATTAGCGGTGCACCCTATCTGTTGATCATTGCATGGTTATGCATGCAACTGCTAGTTAAAATTATTTGACTAATTCTTCATAATTCATCATTTTCATGTTAATTTCCCCTTTTGATTAAATAGTTTCAATTATTTAATTAAAATCCCAATTCCTATAATCCTCACAATTAAATGATTTTCATGACTATTTAATTTGATAATTTTCCTCCAATCCTCCAACTTTCAAAATGCATATTCCTTAAAGAATATTCTCAATTCAAATTCAAATTCCTCCCTCCAATTGAAAATATCTTCAACTTGTTTTCAATGAAATGTGGGATATTTTTAGCTCTCATTGATTATCAACCGTTGATCATCCCTTAATCCTCACTCACCTCCTTGATCTTCTCTCATCTGTTGATTACAATTTTCAATCTTGACCATTAATCATAATTCCTAAAATCTATAAAACAAGCCCTCTCAAACATGAATTTCATCCACAATTTTAATTAGCACCCTTACTCTCTTGAATTCTTGATCCAACCTTATCAATTTAAGAACCTATTGTGAGTCACCCCTATTAAGATTTTGCAACAATGCATAATGCATGATTTGAGAAATCCACATCATAAATATGTATCAATCCTTAATGGAATTGGAGGTTTGCACTTTCTAGTTATTTAATTGCTTTGATTTGAGTTCAATTCTTTATATTAAACCTATGGGACAAAGTGAAAGGAACACTAAGTGGAGTGAAAGTGGTGGAAGATGGAATATTAGATGCCACAAAGGTACTAGGAGTGCTAGTTGGAAGAACAAAGGGAGGATTCACCTAACTAGCCTACGGTATAGTTGTTGTAACTTGAGGAATAGTGTAAGTAGGTATGGATGATATGGTTGAAGGAGGAATTGTAGATCATCCTTGGCTTGCAACTATGTTTGTTGGTTGGGATGTTGAAGGAACATGTTTATTGTATATCTCATCAATTCTTTTCATAACTTGTAAGCCCTCATTACTTTCAATCAAATGATGGAGGTTTTCTATGGTAGGTATAGCAGTGGTGGAAATGTTTTCAAGGGACAAGTCTTGTTGTAAATGTTCAAAATATTCATGAATATTAATGAATTTTTCTTGCGGGATGGAAGTGTTTTGTGTGTCAACATTCATTAGAGGGAAGGGTGAATGCATAGAAGTGGTATTGTCCATGCCTAATGTACCATTGTCCATACTAGGAGTAGGAGCTCTTGAGATCCCAAGGTCCACAATGAAAGTGTTATCACAGGAAGCCATGAGTCTAGAACGTTGTCTCGCCAAATTATTATCAATGGGACACCAAACACTCATACAAGTACCACAAAGGATGGGATGGATGTAAATGCAATGCAAAATGTAAATTACAGAAATTTTGCAAACTGAAATAGAGAAGTAACAACAGAAAATATAAATGCAGGAAATGTCTAGAAAATTCCTGAAAATGCAATCTAAAATGTGCAAGGGGACTGATTTTCCCTAGGTAGCAAATGAGTCCAACTAGGAGATTTTTTTTGTGTTTTTCAGAAAATATAAAGTGAATTTTATGCTTTTCAGATGCTAATGCAAGATGCAAATGCAAACTTTTAGGTTTTTCAATGATATATGATGCAAAACTGAAATCTAAATGCAACTTTCACTAATGCAAATTAGAGAAACCCTAGGATGCAAAAACAAAACTTTTCCTAATGCAATGTTGATGCAAAGTAAACCTAGGATGCAAATGAAAGTTCAAATGAAAGGGAGATGTCATTCAATATGTAGGTTCACCAAAATGAACCAACAATTTTTAGTTTGTGTGTGATGGGAGAGGAAGGTTCTATGTCCTTCTCTTTCACTTTTAGGATCTTTCACCTAAAAGGAGAGAGATAGAATCCTCTAGGACACACTACACCAACACTAAAATTGAAGGCCTCACTCAAATATAGATTTACAAAGATAAATGTTGTAAGTGAAACTAAATGATGCAAGAGACTGATTATAGATGAAATATGAAATGTTTGAAAACACAATGATGTATGCACAAGACTTAAAAAGATGAATGAAAATGCAACTAAGATGAAACAGAAAGCTAAAATTGAGAAATGTGTGCACCTAGATGCTTGATGAAAATTCTAGAATGTTTTGAATGCTGACAGAAATCACTGAAAATCAACAGTGGGACTCATTCGCCACTGATGGTGAATCAATCATGTTCCTGGTGAAAATTGTTGGAAACTAGATTCTAAGTGTCGGGAACTGGAATCTAGAAAAATAAACTTTTCTTCCCTAAGGTGGGACTCATTCACCATAGATGGCAAATCAATCCTCTCCCAGAATTTTGTAGATTCAAGAATCAAGCTTGTGGGCCCAGATCTATAATTTTGTTCTTGTCAGGGTGTCGAAGTCAAATCTATAGAAGATACCCTGTAGGTCTTCTTTAAGCTTGAAATAGGTTGATGTTGACTTGAAATACTTTGTTGACTTATTGACCACCTTTCTATATCACCTTTTTTCTTGATAAATTTGCATACACAAGTTTGCAAACACACATGCAAGAGGGGAACATTGGTTAAGGGTTAGGCTATAGGGATTTTCCTTGGTCAAATCCCACTTTGGTAATCAAACCCTTGATAAAATAATGGAATGAAAGAGAATGATAAACAAATAACATGAAAATTCTATTACTTACCAAACCCTTGTTGGAGAAATCTGAAGATAAAGCAATGGTAGCTCCAAAGTATTTGATAAATGCTTGATAAAAGGATGTAAAATGCTTGAATGCAATGATGAATGAATGCTTGAATGATTTGAGATGAGTTGGGGTGAATAATGAGAGAAATCACTTATTTATACACACTTGTGCCTTAGTATCCTAATAATACAACATCACAAGCCGACATAAGGTAATTTTGAATAAAAACCCAAAAGAAAATTTGAAATATTTTGAATTTGGAGCCAAGGGGACTCATTTTCCACCCATGGCGAATGGGTCCCACCCTAGGCTTGTGAAAGGTGTTGGGATTTAATTTGCATTTAATATTGTTTGTCAAGTTTACATTCAAAAATACACTTAAATGTGTCCTATAAGTGTATAAAGGGGTCATAAAAGACATAAGAAAGGTGTAAATAAGGGAAATATGCCTAGAAAAGTGTGAATCTTTGTTACAAGACTTTACAACACTTCAAAATACGACTTGATGATGAATAAAAAGGTGATTTTTAGGTGAATTATGATAAATAGAGTCTAGAAAAGTGTAGAAATGTTTTACAACACTTCACAACACTATCACAAGACTTCAATAAATTGAATATTTAGCATTTAATGTGAATATTTAAGCAATATTACATCATTAAATCAAGAAAAATGGATCAAATACTAAGGAAGAAGGACCTAAATGACCATGAAAATGTCAGTGAGCCATTTTTCTACAAAACACTATTCAAAATTTCAGAGATAGATTTGTTAATTGTAACATTTTACCTTCTGAAAATTATCATTTATCAAGTGATTTGAACTTATTGCACTCATTTATTTTCTTTTAAAATATCAAAATTCATGCATACATTCTCTTCATATAAAAAGAATATGTTTTCTTGCATTTTTAACATTTTCTTTGATCTAAGACCTAAACCTACAACGTATTAGATCCTTAAAATTTTTGTTACATTTCCTAACTTTTAAACTTTCTTACACATAGTTTGTTATCATTCACCATCTTAAAAACAACTATTCTACAAAACATTGAGATACCTTACTTTGAGAAGTATATTAGCAAAGGAGATCCCAATAATCATGTATTGGATTTTATCACTTTATGTAGTGATTTCATTTTTGAAGATTGTCTCTTATCTAAAATATTTCCTTGACCATTCAAAGACATGGCCTTAGAATGGGATTTTTTGTTACATAATAATTCAATAACTACCTTTAAGCAACTTGTTAATGAATTCTTTCAACATTTTCAAGAAAAAAATGGACCTAAAATTACATTAACCAATTTTGTCCATTATAAACAAGGACCTTAGGAAAAAGTGATTTATTTTATAGGATGATATCAAGCTCTTTATTCTCAAATAGCATATTCTCTCTTGGATGTCAATATACAAAGAGTATTTATTGGGAAATTACAACCTAAAATTTGAGATAAGATCTTGTTAATGAGATATCCTTCATTCACATATTTATGCATGGATCTTTGTGATTATCAAATTTTGGCTAGTTAATATGAAGGAACACCTTCATCAGATCCTAATACTCAATCTAAATTTGTTCCTCAATCTAATTATCAATATTTTACAAACAAAAATAAAAACTTCATAAAAATACTCCCCTACATCTTCCAATAGCATTCAAACACAAGTTGCTTCTACATCGACAATACCATATCAATTTAAGCTAGGAGATAGAAAATTTTCATAATTTCCCAATTCTCTTCACAATATTATGTTGTAATTGCTTAATAAAACCATGATACAACTTCATCACATTCAACCTATTGATCCCACCAAACCATTACCTCCTTCATTTAATGTGGAATCATATTGTCAATATCACTATACACCTAGATATGGTACAAAAATATGTGTCTTAAGCATGAAGTGTAAGAATTGATCAATTCTAATGTCAACCAATTAGCTTGTGTGAATGTTAAAGGGAATAAATTAGTTGTGCTACCCAATCAAAATTTTGATTAAGCTTCTCCTAGGGAACCAGGATCTAATACCAATTGTTGGAACACAACAGTCTACTAAGAGGGGGGATAAATCAATGGATATTCAATTTTTTATTCCTTAAATTCTTAAAGTGCATAAAAAGACTTAATATGCAAACACATAAGCATGCACACACACAATCATCACATAACACCAAGTATACATGAAAAACCTAAGATTGGGAAATACCATGGTGAGAAATTTTGCTAGGATCTACTGTCCTAATCCAACCTCACAAATAAAGTTCAGTTACATAGATATAAGGGCACCAACCCTAACGAAGCAACATTCCTTGATTTAGGAGCACCAACTCCAAGGAGACACCAATCCCCCAAACTAAGCACCAACTTAGTCATTTGATGGCACCAACCAATCAAATTTACAATTACAGAATTAAAATTGTTCTTTTGAAAAAAATTCAATGTTGCAACTCATTTGCAACTGTTCAACACTTTGTTGCTATCTCTGCAACACACAATCCTCTCTTTTGCACCTCTCTCTTTTTTCCCTACATATTGATCAATTTGCATCTATTGTTTACTCAGCAACACATCCCCTTTTATGTAATGCACTAGATTGAATGATTAGAACCCAAACAAAAAGGCAATACATAATGAAGGGGTTTTACTTTAAAGGTGTAACAAGATATAACATTCTCTTTTCTACTCACTGAATGTTAATATAGATTAGAATCTCTGATTTTTTCTTGGGGTTCTACTTATTCAAGCTTAGTGCATTCTCTATCTACAACTTTTCTCTCTACACAATGTGACTACATGCCCTTCTCTCTCTCTTCTTCTCTTACAACCTTGACTCACACACTTCACAACTCTTTCCAAAACTACACTCTTAGACAATTTGTTGATTTTGCTTCTTTTCCATTCCATCCTAAAATACCTTCCTCAAGTTATTCACCACCGACCAATGCATCTGGATACTTTTGTTAGGTTTTTCTCACTACCTTCTTTAGGAAGCTATCTATCCATCGATCCAATCAATCAAATTCAAATTCTAGTCTATTGACCATGACGTTCTCCAAAACCCTAACCCTGGAATACAATCAATTCCTCAAGCCACTCATATTCAGGACATATCTTCAATTAAGATCTTCTCATCTTTCTTCTCGTTGAAGCTACCTGATACAACATCAAATCTATTTGTTGGTTTGGAAATTATAGCCTTCAACAAACCCTAACCCTATTTTGCATTTAATGCATTCCCTGGTAATTTGATCTTATTTTGACCTTATGTTGATACGGTGAACTATGTCGCCACCCAATGAATCAGATCCCTTCTTGTATCGGTTGCAAAGGCAGTTGAGCCTTTTACTTCTCTCTTCCTAGTCATATGCCAATCAAAAATCATGTTTACATGGACTTAGCCATTTGAAGCCTTCACCTAAAATTTTTGACAATTGATTCTATCTCTATGCACCATATTACATGGTTCTCCATTCATCTCGGTATGTTTAAAACATGATCATTAGATCAGTCATCTTTAAACTAGCATTGTCGATCTTGTTCATCTGTTGACTATCGCTTTACACTATCAGAGATACATTGTCATATCGGGTTGAGACTCTTTAGAGTCCTACTGATATTAGCCTTTCTCTCTGATATCGTTTATGAAACACATGTGCCCATAATTTCCATTTTTCATCCACGTCATCACCACACAATTCATAAAAAATATGTGAAATTTCCTACAATCATCAACTATCAACTGAATATCCATCACTTATTACTCAAAAATCAACCTTTCCTCTATTGTGACATCACATTAGCTCAACATATTATAACCATTGTCTCTTTGTTAACCAATCATGAAACCATAGCTCTACATTAGGTCTTTGCATAACCCATTTATATTTTGCTCCAAATTTCAAGTTATCCTCATTAGGACACTACCTTTTGCATTCACTACATTATGCTTTCCACTTTTTTATTAAAAACTACAAATTAGATCCAAGGGATTGTTATAAGGAGAATATCTTTGTTTAGCAAGATCACAAAGGTGTAAATTTTATTGATACTATCAATATTTATGGCAAATCAAAACATCAAGGTGAATCTTTCTCTATAGGTATAGAAAGTTTGCAGATCCTGGGTTTATTTTCATGGTCAAAGTTCATTTCTACACACCAATATTAGAGTCATAAGTGATTAATTTGGTCAATGTTTACCTGCATATATAGCTTGTTAAATCTACTTTCAAGGTTTTTTTAGATATTGTATCAATACAATAATATTTATTGACAAATTCTTTGGGTATCTGGACATAAATAAGGTATAGTTTTCTAGGATATCAATTTATTAGTTTCATTTATCTTTAATTTCCCAATTTTAAACCTATAGGAACACCCTCCTACATCTCACAAAGTTTTAATTAACAAGAGTCATCCTTTCTTAACAATTGGTTGACAACTACTTGCATTATGATCATAGGCTTATCTCACCATCTTAAATTAACTTTACTCCTGTGTCTAGATTTTGAGGTCTAGTCCTTAGGTTTGTAGGGAATGTAGTTTCGAGAACCAATCAGTGGCATCATTCTTGGGAACTTGTTAAATCATTTTTTGGTATTCAAGGTATTATCTAATATTTGAGGCATTCTCAAACATCTAGTGAGTGTTGGTCTATGGAGCCTGATCATGATTCAGTGTTAATATTTTGGCCACTTTAGCAGCCATATTTTTCCCCCAAATTAATTAATGGGGGAGTGCAAGGTGGCAGAGCCCCTCCTGCAGAGTCTATGAGGCCTATCCTCCCAACAGGGGTCAAAGGTAAAATCCCACAAGGAGCTACTAGAGAAATGCCCCCAAAGAAAAAATTCATTATATTTTTAATAAAGAAATTTGTTATAGTTTTCTATTAGAAATTAGTTTTGTAACTGCCTGAAATGAATAGTTTTTTGTTATGAATCAAAGGTGGATAGTCACAACATGAATGTGAATATCATGCAACAACATGTTGAATTGAAGTTAAAAAGTAATGCATAGAAAGAACACACAACAATAGAATGTGTGTAGTGGATCATAGTTTATGTATGAGCATGCAGCAACACGTGTTGTGCAGATAGAATGTAGGCATTTTGAGTTACACACAATTGGAATATTGCTATGGGTTTAATGAAATATTGTACTCTATTTTCCAGAAATTAAGATATATTGAATAGTTGTTTATTGAT
>VDFB02039869.1:0-15476 GCA_007258455.2 Sequoia sempervirens | reverse complement strand
AATCCCTGAGATGCAACGCTCGTGGGGCCAAGAGGCATATAAGTGCTCCTGGGCTTATTGAAGGAAGAAGCCTTCATACATCTTATCAAGCACGACACCTTGAGATGCAACGCTTGTGGGGCTCGTGGGCTAGGAAGCGAACGAGTGCTCTTGGGCTTGATCAAGGAGGATGGAGTGCCTCCAAGGTGAACTGAGGGATGGAAGGGCAGCCCATCTTCCATGCTCTCGCAGTACAAGGGTGACCAACCTTGAGACTGCGGTTTGCAAAAATTCAACGAATTCCTAATAAGAATATTATGGGAATCCATATTGGAATGGCTATTGCATTAATTAGAATTTTGATGTGACTAATGTGCATGGATATCATGATGTTTACTAATGACTAATATATATATATATATATTATCGTGGTTTATGATCCATTGTCAATTTTTAGTGACTAGTATTGTGTGCAAAACCTAAACCAGGATTTATATCTTATAAAGGGCATTTCAATTGGTAAATTTACAATCTTAAGTGCATTAAATTTCTTATTTTGGGTTCAAATTGTGATTTTAGGGCAAAATCTAGGAATATCCCAAATAGGGGACATTACAACCTCCCCTATCCCTTGATGCACATACTGTCGTACTTGTATACATAGGATTTGGTATGGATACAGCTCAAACATCATACTTGATGGTACCCAAAAGAAAAACAATTTGTCTGACATGCCACCAATGTATGGATATGACAACTTGGTCATTTGTAAAAATATACACATAAACACAAAAGGCTAAAACATCCCAAGAGAACCTAATTTTTCATAAATATAGTCACTCTATTTAAAACACTACACAAGCGGCTAAGAAGTGGAACAAAGGGGTGAGCAGAGATAGGATCTTAAACAAATCACATTATTTTTGTCTATCAATTAATGAGAACGACCCATTTGTTTTCCTACACCTTTTCTATTTGTTCTTTTTGTGAATACAAACATCTTACAAGAACAAGTAAATAACTCTTCAAAATTAGACGATGATTGCATAGATAAAATGGAGGAGCAAACCAGAGCCATCATCATGGCAAAGGAGCTAGATCCGTCCAAAAAAATTATAAGTAGAGAAGAGGTGAGATAGTCAAGAAGAGGTGGGATAAAGCAACTCCTTTGTAGCTTTTAGCATACACTTCGAATCCCCAATATTACCACATCAAGATGTTGGTAATGCTAAATAGAACAACACCAAGTATGGGTATATATGGTTGGTGTGAATAGAGTATAGTACCTAGCCAATACCCTTATAGCTCTTTTTCACACCTAATTAGTTAAGTTTACTTAGGGCATTTTTTTGCGCCTCAACTCATATGATGTAAAAATCCTAGGTTGTCCTATGTCTCACCCCTACATATTTATACAAGGGTCCACTTGTACATTATCATCTAATATGCATTGTACCATTATTGGCATATAACATTTTTTTCTTCTCTCTTGTTTGGAAGATTTTTTGGTGCTATTAACTATTATTGCTCCTATGTGTCCTTTTGCTGACTTCAATATGGTATCAAAGCTTCAAATCTATAAGCCCCTTATATTTTTTGGGGAGATTCTACCAAGATTTTTCAAATGGTGCAACTTACTCAAATCTAACCTCACAATTGAGTCCAAAAAAGCTCAAATCTTTATGGAATCAATAGTATGCTCCATAGGATTTGGTGACAATCACAAGCAAAGGTTTTTTCTGAAGTTATAATTTTTGTCATGTGGAATCCATAAAACCATATAATATATACCCTATCTATGCAAGTGTTGTCCTTTTTGCATTATCTTAAACCATCAACATATTCGGCAGCTAGCATTAGATCTAGTTTTGATTTTCATTCTTTAAGGTTTTAAAAACATTCATTGGTCGCCATACCTTCTGCTTGCATAAGGTCATACCCTACTAATCATTTGTAGTCAACATACTAATCTACTGTCATATTGATGCATGCACTATGTCAACAAGGTCTATGAATTCCAACTTAGCACCTAGTCTTGGACAATAAGCCCCTGCTTCCTACCACCCATGAGGGGCTTAACATAACATCACTGGCAAACAACGACATGCCCTCACTCAACCAACAACACTACCTGTTTCTCCACCCAACTTGCCTCCACCTCAAATTTTGACATTGTCACCACTAAACCCAAACACCATTTGACCAACCACGCCACTAACAGGCCACCAATTTCTTGCCACCTACGCTCCACTCAAGTAGCAACACCAGCCACCTACCCCTAAAACAACAAAAAAGGGTTCTTTTTTAATGCTCCAATAAAATTGCTTTTGTAGGAGGCATAACTTTCACCTAGTGTCAAATTTTCAACTTCTTATAGTTACGAGAATTTCTTTCTAAGTACTTATAATGATGCAAGTGATTTTTCCAAATTCTACTCTAGGTATTTTTTTTAGTTGAAAGGTATTTTTGCCCTTCTTTTCTGCAATAGGTATAACTTTTGCTCATGGAGTCTAATTTTAGCCAAAAAACTGAAATTTAATAGTAAATTGAAAAAAATATATTCGCAACCTCCAAATTTTTGTGTGACAAGCATTTTTTTTATCTGTAAAAATCACCATGTTAGAAATGGTCAATTTAGGCTTGTCCATTGCGCAAATTGCACTAAGTGCCTATATTTGTTGGGAGGTTGCAATAATAGCCTTCATGAAAAAATTTGAGTGGGGTGGTACAACATGATATTAAGTGTCCATTATCTTTTTGCTCTCTTGGTGTTTGTTGCTAAGCAGGGTAAAAACTAGGACCATTGAGCTCCTCATTTTGTGAGTCCACACAACTATCACACATGGAAACTAAAAATGAAACAACTACAATCTAAGGGACTTTGGCAAATATTGAATGACAAACCACCTAAATTCACTAACAAGTTCGAAAAAATTGTTTATACAAAGAAGTTGAATTAAGCCATGGGGCTAATCAGGTTGCATGTATCTAATAATTTGTTGTTTCACATTGTAGAGTGCAGTACACCTAAGTATATATGGGACAAATTTGACATCACTCTCTCAAAATGATCTAATAATTGAAAGGTTGTGAACAAGATAAAACATTTAAGGAATGTATCTTCTTGATTTTCTCTAAGTTGAAGGGACCACTTCAGGGGTTTTCATCTACTTTCATCTAGTGTGAATTGTGTAGAAGGTTTTTTGATGTTGCGAAGTGTTCTTAATCATGTAAGTCCTTTTAGTGACTTTAACATATCTTATAATAGTAGTTGATGGATACAAAAAATCATTTAAGAAGATGTATACAAATCTTAGAGTTGCAGCGAAGATTCAAGATGAGTTTGAAAGCTTTCCATCCTCTGATGGAACTTATGCACATGTTGATGCTATGGTAGATAAGAAAGACTTGTGAAGTTGTGAAATTTCAACCATGTCATAACTAAACATTTACAAAATGGCAATCTAACTTCTATTACAAGATTGACATTCTATGAATTATATTCCATTTCAATTTATTCTTTGTTTTATTTTTGATTTGTTAATAGACTTTGAGTTCTTCAACTAAAAGGAATTGGAGCAAAATTATGGCTTCATCCATTATGTGAAGCACAATAGCATGGCAGCTAGAAAAGCCAAGGACCTTGCATATATTTATTTCGATGATCAATCTAAATCTAACGTCACATTCTTTCGCAAACCATAAGAAGGACCTTAGTAGGTTTTGGGATGTGCCGCCTAAGATGAGTAGCATTGATGTATTCCTAAATGCATTGACACACCTCAATCCCATTGTTGAGGATTTTGACGAAATAGGAGAATCCTTTGATGCATCTTCATCTAATTCTAAGAGAGTAGATGGTGGTTGTACTCAATCCAACTATCTCAACTCTCCAAAGAATATTGATGATGTGGAACTCCAAATTCAATAGAATAGTAATAACATTCTTTCTAGCATGTGATTCTTTTGATGTAATTGTTTTGATGTCAAAATTATATCTATAAGTATAAACATTAGGGGAAATGTACTAGAAATTGCCAATGCGTTTTACTTCTCAAGTGATTTAAATATACTCTTAATGCTTATAAGAGTGTTAAAAATTTGTGTTATATATAATAAATATGAGTTTTTAGTGAATGTTGTACCTAGTCGTATCCATATTGGATGCATGCAAAATAGTAGTATGTGTATCTATGCCCATGAAGCTCTACTTGTAGCAATTGAAACTGAATGGATGCATGTCATTTTATAAAGGGAGCTATGTATCAAAGATTTTAACAAGCTTAAAAATCCAAAGGCTTGTCATACAACAACTATGTGAGATGAATTCCCAAGAATGCGACATGTTTGTATTTCCCCAATTGTGGTATTGCTCTGGCAATTGTGTGGTAATATTAAGGTGTAATGATTGTGGTGTGCATTAGTGTGCAACATGTGTTTAGGAAATCTCAATAACAAAGAATGTGGTGCAAACTCACATCACACCTCAAATGGGCTTGTGGTCTATATCAAGGTTTATTTAAACAAAAAATAAGGTTTTAATAAGAATTGCAAAAAGTTTTTACATAATTGAAAGGTGATATGGCAATGAGATATAATTAAGTGTTACTGAAAAGGACATCCATTATAATTAGTATGATAACTACAGATATTTAGCTGAAATTAATCAAAATTCAAATTCATTGGCAAGTGAATGAGTGGAGACAAAAAGTAGATGGAAATAATCCTACAAGGTGGACAATTGAAAGACAAAAAGAAATATTGCGATATTAGCCTATAAAATTTTGCGATTTTAGCCTATAAAATTAAGGTTTTCTTATGTAAAATTCATTCGGAAATAGGTCAATATCAGTGACACATGTTTTCAAATCATTATAATGTGGCCCAAGCTTTACCTCACACTATATTGTCAAGGGTTCATAGCATCATCCCACATACAGAAATGAAAAAGGCAAAGAGTAAAAAAGCCAATAAATAAATCATGAAAGCTTTTTGAGGTCTGTATATTGTGGTACATTCAAGTAGCATAATTTTGTGACCAAGCAAGTCCTAGGGAAGCTCACCCAGTGCATAAGCAACTGAGACCTACCCAATCCAGCTGTCTCAATATGAGACTAACTCAATCGTGAAACACCCAAAAATAAAGACAAAACCTTGAATCCAACAAGCTGCCTCACTACTTCGTTTAACATCACAATTTCTGTTTTGCAACTCCCATAATAGAAAAAAAAATAGGATTTGCAAGGATTCATTTTTAACAATCTAAGTCAATTTAATCGATCATTGTGATTGAATTTTCACTGCTACGATTGGCCAAATTTCTGTCAAATGTTTTGACTGAGTCTGAAGCCTTGCCCAAAGTGGGCTTTCTGGATCCATGTTAACTAAGTCAGGGTGTCAATACCATGCAATGAAGTGTGGCCTAAAATGGGATCCCTATATTCACCCAAGCTAAGGCCTTGACCAAAGTTGTGTTTCTGAATCGAAATTTGTTCTGAGTTGCAATACTGTGCAATTAAGTATAGCCTAAAATAAGATCCATATACTTTCACCCAAGATTTACTAAGTAAATAAAAGCAGCACAAATCTCAACAATAAAAGATTTTCGCATAATTCTTTCAAATTCTTCCTACCTCAGAGTAACGGCAAAGTGTGACCTAAAATGGTACCCATTTACACACCAACGGTTTGCCAAGGACCAAAAAGAAAACAGCAAAAGCATAATCTCAAAAATTAAAAGATAGCACATGTTTCTTTAAAACTCTCCCTACCTGACAATAACAAAATCTCAAAATCATATGAGAGAGCGCATAATGTTCTAACGCTCTCCCTATCTGGTGGTAACAAAGTATGAAACTGAAATATAGCACATACTCTTGAAAATTCCCCCTATCTGCGGCTAAAAATTCTCAAAATTCAAAGAAACCGCATAATTTTTTTAAACTCTCCCTACCTGGCAGTAACAAAATCTCAAACATAAAGGATAGCGCATAATTCTTCAAAACTTTCACCACCTGCCAGTAACATGATCTCAAATTAAAAGATAGTTCATAATTCTTCAAAACTCTCCCTACCTGGCAGTAACGGCGACCGCTGGCATAGAACTTGAAAACATTCTGCCCCTCCTTAAGCAAAAGCGGTGTATCATTACCATCCCCTGTGCCCAACAGACTAAAATTCTTCTCAAAAATTCCGCCCTTTGTGGCAAACTGCGCCGCCCACGCGAGTGCAATCGATTCATTCTCCCGTCTCCCAAGGAAAAAATTGACAGCGAACGCTATCAAGAAACTGACGCAGACAAACTCGATGTAATACGACTGAGGTCCTGCAGGAGGGCGAGCAGAAGCCATAGAGCTTGGTTTAAGCTCAGCCTTAGGTTGAGAGTTTGCAGTTAGGGTTTGCGTGTCTGTAGGAAGGCCCTCGAACTCGTCCTCGTCCCAGAAGTCGTAAGGAGAACGAGAAGGCATAGGCTTGCCAGCCTGCGGGGGATTTAGGGTTTCGGGGGCTTCGGGATTTTTGATGGTGTCGGTACTGTGTTCTTCTTGAGGGGGGCCGCGGTCGGTTTCGAACCCGGATTTGGTGAGCTTGATCGGGGGAGGGGTGGCTTTACTGGAGGAGAATTCTGGAGCAGAGGTTTCGTCGTCGAGCTCGTCGGATTCGTCCCCGAAGCCTTCAAATTCAGCGGCGTAAGCGGAGGAGCGAGCGATTTCTTGGCCTAGCAAGGCTAGTGCTGAGAGCAGGGCTATGTACCACCAAAGGGACCGCGGGTCCGGCCGCGGGAGCAAGGCCGCCATGAAAGCTGGGAAAACTCCTCCACCTCTTCCTGTGAAGAGCCCTCGGCGCTTCGCCATTAAATGAGAAAGACAAGTGAATTTTGATGACGAAATACTTGCTGCAAATAAATATTGGGGAGATATATGTGTATGTATGTGTGCGAGATGTTTTGTTTCAAACTGGTTGTTGGTTATGATGGAGGTATATTGTAATGGCGAAACCTTCAATGAGTTGAGGTGGGTCCCGCGGAAGTTGAAAACGATATGGTTTTGTAGTTTGGAGTCTAGGACAGAATTAAATGTGTTTTGTGTAATTATTTTTCATTTGGTTTCAATTTATTAAAAGATTATTTATATTTTTTTATGTTTTTTTCAATTACATTATTTATATAATTGTTATTATATCATATGTATAAAAAATAATATTAAATATTATTATTATTATCTATATAATCTTTGTTTTATAAGTGGTAGGTTAAACTGATGAGAACACTTTTATTTTTAAGAGAGTCTTATATGGAAAATTGATCTATGTGATAAATTTTTAGAAATCAAATTAAATTTGAAAAATAATAGAAGTGTGGCATCTCATATTAGTTGATTCATAGAAGATAAATTCAAACTAAATGTCTCTATAATAGAAAATGTTTTGAAGAAACTATAGAGACTTTGAAGCTTATAAGTATTGTTAAAATAAATATTTTAGCAGTTTCCTTCAGGTTTCTTTTGTATTGTGTGTGCGTCGGTCTATGCATCGCTGAGTTTATTCGGCTTTCCATCAAGTTTTGATCTGCTACTTTGCGTATCTTCTCTTCGCAACTTCGGTTAACAGCTTCCCTTTTTGGGTCCTGAGGAGCTGCGCTGGGCGTCCACGTGTCGCACTTGTAGGAGGTTTTATTCTTCTTTCTTTAAAAGTCTTTTCGGATTGCGAAAGGCTTCCCCAGAGCCGTCATTTCTAAAGAGTATTAGAGGATCCTACATCATGCTACGTAGCGGCGGATCGCAAATCTTTCAATGCAGTAAGGAAATAAACAGTCACGGGCAGCGAAACGCTGCCACGCGTCTATCGCACCCGATTGATGCAGCTTTCTCTCCACTGTGTTAAGGATCTTAGCCCATTGGACATGTGTTGCATCTTTGCAAATCTCTTGATAGAAATGCGATAGGTTTTCATACGGGCAGCGGGAGGCTGCCACATGCCTTACAACTGATCTATTGAGCGGGCGATAGGCACACTAAGGGGGATAATGCTATTGGGTGCCGCTCATCATAAGTCATTTACAGCGATGGATGACACTTGTCGCCTCGAGCCTGGCTGGGACCACTGCCATTATTACAAAGGATGCACCTACACCTGGATGACCGAATGTTGTGTTCTAGCTCAATGTTGTTGTAACGGCCTTGGGAATCTTCTGATTCAGGCATCATTGCAGGAGATTATGGGATCTTTTCTATTGCAGTTCTCCAAAGCGGTGGAAGTTTTCTCTCCTACTATATATACTCTCTTTGTCAACGAGAGAGGGGGTGGTAGTTAAAAAAAAAGATTTTGAAGAGAAACACGTTAGTTTTAGCAAAAGATACTAGACCTCTTTTACTGTTTTATTTGCAAGAAACTGTCAAACTGTGCCAATTATTAGGCCTTTATGTTTTTCATGCTTTGATCAAACTGAAAATTGTGCTTTATACTGTCTTAAGCATTTCATTTTAAAGACTTCTATATATGTTGAATACAAGCTTGCTTACCTAAATCATGTCTAATGACTCTTCTTAGTAGCGAGGATGTATGTAATATTATTTTATGTCAATAAATGAATTGTCTATGCTATAGTTTTAAATCTCTGACATTTTGGAATGCAACGACACCATTCAGGCCCTTAAATCTATGATTTATTATGCCCATCAGTAATTTTGGCGCATCGCCTTAGATTAGACTTTGTTTCATTATATATGTTTCCTTTTTCCCTTTCCAAAAACCATTATAGAAGAAGTCAGCTTCTTTAAAACCTAGAGGTCACTCAGTTTGGCGCAAAGGGGTCCCCCTTGAACTGAGTTTCCCATAAGACATTGTTACCTCGTCAATTTTTGGCATCAACAGTTTGTTCTTTTTTTAGCACGCCGGGTGGAACCGGAACTAATGAAATTACCTTATAAAGGGGTGTATGAGTCATCGACCGGTAACTAGATCCCAGACTGCAAGTAACCTAGGTTTACTAGTACCTCTGCTAGAGACAGTTTAGGCCACAAATCAACTGGTAACCATTCCATTCTCACCACCCTTTCCCCTCACCATGTTGTCGGCCGCGAACAGGAACTACGTAGTATGGGATGCTGGAAGTCCCCTGGTAGCCCCGATAACGCTTGTTGTTTGGGGCGCTATCCCAATTTCGGCCCTGAAAGCTATTCCCAAATTTGCCAGAGACAACTCAAAAATGCTAGCAGAGTGTTTACAGGATATAGCGGATGTTTGTCTAGTACATAGAATTACAGCGCAGAATGTAGCCTTGAGACTCTGTTGACGCCAAAAATTGACAAGATAACAGTGCCTTATGGGAAACTCAGTTCAAGGGGGACCCCTTTGTGCCAAACTGAGTGACCTCCGGATTTTAAAGAAGTCGGCTTCTTCTATATAATGGGTTTTGGAAAGGGAAAAGGAAGCGGATATAATGAAACAAATATTAATCTAAGGCGATGCGCCAAAGCTTACTGGTAGGCACGATAAATCATAGACTTAAGGGCCTGAATGTTATAGTTATGTTCCAAAACATCGGAAACTTAAAGTTATAGCATAAACAATTTATTTAATTGACATAAAACAGTATCGCATACATTCTCACTGCTAAGAAGAGTCGTTAAGACATGATTTAGACCAGCAAGTTTGCATTCAATATATAGAAGTCTCCTCAAATGAAATGCTTAAGACAATAAGAAGCATAGTTCACAGTTTAATCAAGACATGAAAAACAGAAAGGCCGAACAATAGGCACAGTCTGAAAGTTTCTTGTGAATAAACATGCAAAAGAGGCCTGGTGTCTCTTGCTAAAACCAGTATTCTTTCTAAAAATCTTGGACCGTTTCCCCTCAACAGAGAGAGTATATATAGTCGGAGAGCAAAATCCCACCGCTTGAAGAGTTGTAACAGAAAAGATTCCACAATCTCCCGTAATGATGCCCAAATAAGAATATTCCCGATGTCGTTATGAGAGCAACCAGTCAGAGCACAGCATCCAGTTGATCAGTTACAGGCGTGCCCCTTGTAATGATGGCAGTGGTCCCAACAAGGCTTCGAAGCGACAAGTGCCGCCCACTGCTTCAGAGAACCATGACGAGCAGCACCCAATAACACTATCCCGCTCGGCCATCCCATAGCTTGCTTTGATAATCAATGTAAGGCACGTGGCAACAAATCGTGGCCCGAATGAAAACTCCTCCTCCATCAATCGAGAGCTTGCGGAGGAGTGACACTTGTTCAAGGGACTGAGGTCACTTTGAAAATGGGGGAAAGGCCGTATGAACCGGGTGGCGAAAGACGCGTGGCCGCGTTTCGCAACCCGTGGTGCTCTCATCCCTACTGCTGTTTTAAAAGCTGCGGACCACTGACACGTGGGCGAAGGTAGGTCCCGCCAGGAAATAAAGAAGGCCAATAGAAATCTTTTGCAGCCCGCCGCAACATATTCTATCATTGCTAGGAAAGTTTGCGATACACCGCCACGTACAAAGAAGTGGGCCCCTTGATAACCTTAGGAGTATCGGACCTTTACGGAAGGCTTAGCAACCCGAAGGAAACACAAAGCAACAAAAAATGAAAAACCTCGTAGGCGAGACACGTGGGCGCCCAGCGCAGCATTTTAGGAGCCGAAAGAGGAATGGCGCCCCAAAGTTGCGAAGCGAGGAATGTGGAAAGGGAAAGATCAAAACCTGCCGGGAAGCCGAAAAAACGCGGAGACGCACAGGCCAGCGTACGAATATGTGCAAAAAAGGAAACCCGAAGGGAGCTGCTTGAATCATTATTTCAACAGCTTTTGGTGACTAACAGGGGCATTTCGGATAAGGAACGGAGAACCCAAAAACTCTCTGGTTCTACAGACCAGAGCCTTCATCTATAGGGCTAATAGAGTTAGAGCTTTGAAAGTGCAGCCTGCAAAGGCACCCATTCATTTTCAGACGGCTTTGCCATGCTGCGCAAATTCTCTTATGCCCCGCGGAGATCAATAGCTTCCTTGTGAGGCAGCACCTCTGGCAGGCCAGCGCCTGCTTGGATATGAAAAAATAGCTGAGAGAGTGGATGAATTATTGCCTCGATATCTGCTGCTGTTGGGGGGCTGTCGAATTCCTTGAATGCCTCCGGATCGTTCTCTTTCTGTTCAATAACCTCTGTAATCTGTGCAGCCGTGGCAATAATGCCATCCTCAAGGAATGGAGATGGCAATCCCAACCTACCCAACTCAGAGAAACTCCCTCGAATGTCATCCAGCGCTTTGTTTAGAAAAGTCGCCGCTGCCTTAGTACGCTGGAAAGCGGAGTGACAATGAATGAATTTATTTGTCGTTTGAGCTGCGGTGTCCCGATCTTCAATACCTGCCCTGGAAAGGATCTCGTCTGAGACTGAGTATAGCTTATTTAGCAAGTCCCTTGCCTCGGGATTTTTTTCCAAAATGAAGCGCGGGAACTGTTCCATTGTATCATGGGCTTCCTGATTGAGTTTTAATGCCTTGTCGATGAACCGGAGGGTAGGCTGCAGATTTAGGCAAAAGGCTTTAATTTTCTCCCAGTGAGAAATGTACAATTGCCTGACCAGTGGGATGATATCAGGTTGGGCAGGGGCTGGTAGCAGAGAGGCCTTAAGCGAAGAAATCTCCGCATCTCTTGAAATGAGGGTCTCTGCGAATTCTACCTTCTTCTTTTTCTCGGATGCCAACTGATCTTCATAGTTGTTCATTTCGTTATTCCAAGTTCGTTCAGCTTTGGAGTGGTTAGCCGATTATTCTTCTAATGAAGCTTTTGTCTCTCGGAGCTCGTCTTCTAGTTTAGTCTTCAGACCTTGGAATTCGGCATCTTTTTCTTGTACCTTTTGCTGATATTGCTCTTATAGGCGTTCCATCTCCTCACCTTTCTCTGCCAGCTTCTGACTGAACTCAAGGCGAAAATGTTCAAGCTCCTCCTCGATCGACAGTAGGCTCTGTCACGCTGCTTGGTTTTGATTCTGCAATTCTTTTAATACGACTGGGTCGGCTACTTGGGTCTTTGCAATTTCTCCTCGAAGCCTATTTTTCTCATTTTCTACTGTTAGCACCCTTTCTGTCATTCGGGCGATATCTGCCTCTAAGGATTTTTCCTTTGCCTCTAAAAAGCTCACCCTGTCCTTGGTTGCCTTGAGCTGTTCATCCTTCTTGTTTAACTGGCGACCAGTCTTTAGGAAGTCGGAAGTGACCACCTGTTGTGTCTCCTCCATGATTTCGACTTTGTCTTGTGGCCGGGCTACCTTCATGTCCAGTCCGACAGCATAAATTTCATAGTCCTCTGGTTGCATTTCTCCCTGAGGCTTGTTTACCCTTGGGTACATAGTTGCAAACTTTAATTCTTGGCGGGCCTCGTCATACGAAGCCTGTACTCTTGGCTCAGCGGGGGCATTGTCATCCTTTGCCCTTCGTCGCCTCATTCTATTTGCGCGTGCTTCCTTCCCACAATCTATCTGTGCAATAAACTCAGCTGGTGATGAAACCAGCCCACCTGCGAAAGGAACACCGGAAGACAGGGCGTAGGGATAGGTAAATTTCATAGGCGCGCGCATTTGTTTCTTCTGGAGGGTGACGGTTTGTGGAGAAAAGTGTGGCATGTTCCATAGCTTAGCCTGGGGGTTATCAGCAGGGCTAAACATTTGCAACGTCTGAACCGGAGATTCAGTCGTAAGGCCTGTTGGCCGAGGAAAAAGAGTCGCCGCCTGGGGCTCGATTTGTTGTAGTGGGAAGGGATCTGTAATCATCTTGAAAAAAGAGTGGGGGCTAATAGGAGGAATATTTTTGGAAAGCAAGGTGAGGAAAGTCTGGGCGGCAGCAGTAGGCGTTAGCATGCTCGGAGGGGTAATTATAAACAGTTGGGCTTGCGAATACTGGGCAAATCCCACGGAATAAGCTGGGCCAGAAATAGAGGGTGGAGGGCTCAGACGGATGGCAGGAGTTGCTAATTAAGCAGGGACGGACGTGAAAGAATGAGATGTAAGAGAGGAAGGAGCGAAATGTACCTGCTGACTGGTCGGCGGTGGCATCGGGATCGTTCGAGACTCGCCCGCAACCTCTGGCATTTGACTAGCAGCGGGTGTTTCTTCTTCGGCCGGTTCATGTGAAGCTGTCTCGATAACATTTTTCGTGCGTTGCCTTTTCGCGGAGGGACACTCACTAACCTCGGCAGTCGGATCCTTCTGCTGGGGCACTAGCCTGACCGGTTTAGCGACCCATGTGCGTGTAAGCGAGCCCCTTGATATGTTAAAGCGCACATTAGTGCCCACATAGGCGGCATGCTCGGGGGCATCGCCTTCCTGCGCTGATATCGCCGTCTCTTCCTCTTGCTCATCGGAGCCTTCTACTTCGCTCTTGTTAGCACTGGAGATCGCGCTGGGATGGCCTTCATCCCAGTATCTTTCAAATTCCTGGTCGTCCTTCAATTGATTATAAGGAGCTTTCAATTGCCCTGTTTCTTGGCGGTATCTCCAGAAAGCTTTTATTTTTTCATCGCTCCATTCCCCGTCCACTTTCAACTTGTTATGCATGCTGCGCTCTATCGGAAGGCTGTCCTTGGCCATGGCCACTAGAAAGTAGAACTTGTGCCATGGGCCCCTGGTATCCGGCGTAGGGATTTGTGCCAATTCAACCAGATCTTCATCTTTATCAGTCCGGTTATTTTGCCGCTTCTCTCAGTATGGTCGGGGAACATGTGTCACTCTCATATGCGGCTCAGGTAGGTCATTGAAAGGGTTGTAATCCCACTTATCATTTACTAGTACTAACCCCAGGTGTGCCAGCTTGTCCCCTAGCAGCTCATGCGATTGCTTTTTAACAAGCGTTATTGACTTGAAACTCTTCAGGCAAGTGAAGAATCCATTCCTCTTGACACTTTCGCAGCTACAGAACATGAAATCAATGATGCACACCTGCCGGTAAACCTCCAGCACTAGCACTCTATCGGTGATGCAAGCCGGGAGCAGGAAAGACCTACCAATAAAGCCCCTCATTCGAAGGATCGTAAAATCCTTGCCTAAGAACCAGTCACAAGCGGGGGTGTAGCCTTACAGAAATCCAGTCTGCTCAGTGTTAAGCCGGACGATATCACCCTCTCTGATCAAATCATTCAGGACCGGGGCTATGAAATAGTCCGTGAAGGCATAGTAATCATATGTTGCGGAAAGGTAGGGTGTCCATGTAGATACCGGCTTTCTTTTGTTCTGCTCATCAAAAATTGATAGTGGGATAAATCGGGTAAAGAAATCCGGATTCTGATGCAGGAACATATGGACCAGGTAAGAAAGAAATCTAAATTTCTTCTCCGCCTGGTAATTCTCTATTTGCTGTATCATTTTTTCGACCATGAACTGAGCGAAATCATACAGAAAAGTTCATGCTGCCTACGAAACTATATTGCAGGGCCCAGTTGAAAAGCCTCGATCTTCTCATCGGAATCATGGCCGCAAACAAATGCCAGCATAGATATGGGGTCTTGGAGGTCATCGTGGAATGAACCACGCAATAATGGGATGCTCGGTGCCTTAGCGGACGCAACACCCTTCTTATTAGTCTCTTCTAACAAGAAATCGGAGCTAGTTCTCATCCTTTTCCATATCTTTTCCCCTTTGCTTGGGCAGAAATGTTCGATATTCTCCTTTCTTGTCCTGGGGTCAGGAATGCATAACATATGCCAGATGGCTTCTAGGCTGATATGAACCCTTAAATTGCGACCTTCAATGTAGTGGGTCTCTAGATTATAGCGTTGAACAGCTGCGTCAACCACCTCCGGGAAATAGTGCACCAATGGGACCATGTATTGTGGAAGACCGCTAAACCATACTCTACTTGTCGTGGCTTGATCCGCCCCTAGCATTGATAACCTTGCGCAAGCCGCCTCCCTAAGAGATTTAGGGTTCTTGGCAAGCCTTGAATCGTAGATATCAGCCCACTTTTCTCTAACTTTTTTCGGGTTATTCCACTCTTTGGGCCTCTCCAGCTCCTCTGTGTTGGCTCTTTTCACCTTCTTGGGTATACCCGGAGTGGCATACGCCACATCCTCGTATACGTAAACCTCGGCCAAAGAACGAATAGCCGAATACAGTTCCTGGCTAATTCCTTCATGCGTTGGCTGAGCTGAAGATTCTGCCATTTTTCTTCGCGGCAGAACTTGTAAGCTCCCTGGCCTTTGAATACGCTTGCACTGGAAATACAGACAGAAAACACTTCGCGCACTCTTTAGCTTTTGGAAAAAGACTTAGGAACAATAAGCATTTTCGTGCAATAATAGCAACTTTCCTCAAGGTGGTAGGCGAGTGCGAGCCCCTTGCATTTAATTCGGCATGTACCATTAACTCCACAACTCGTGCAAGATGAGCTGATTGCTTTTTCGAGGTGGTCGGACTTCATCATTGCTTTCAAAAGATCGTGTGATACGCCCTGATTTCCTTGGAAATTGAGCTTGCAACTGGCCTTCTCACCTTGGGTTAGCATGTACCGGTAATTAATATCC
>VDFB02039867.1:0-27119 GCA_007258455.2 Sequoia sempervirens | reverse complement strand
AAGATCATCTAAAATTAGTTGTCAATAATGGCTCTAGTTTGGGATGTATCCTCCTCATGGGCATTGCCATATTCTAGAAAGAACACTAGGGTGTAGACCAAAACAAGAAAACAATTACCACCAATGGAAGGGATAGATGACACAATGCAACATAGAGCCATTAAAATTCACAAAAGTAAAAATATAAAACATAAAACACAACAATTGAGAAGATCATAATACCCATGTAAAGCCAAAATTCCTTTCAAAACATATTAATTGAATCACATCTCCTTCTTTGAAAAAATAGAATATTCACACCTACCACTCTCAAACAATGCATTCCCTATGTGAGTTTGTGATCGTGATTAGGACATGGAGGAGGTTCAAGGATTTCAATATTATCTAGGAAACATGACTCTTATTCTAGATCTATATGTGAAGGGATAGGTGATGTTGGGTAATGATCCTTCTCAAAATATCTCTCAATCAAGTTTTGATTGGGATAAATCATTTCCAAAATTGGTAGACTTTTTGCCTTCTCCTTATCCTTTCTACCTATATATTTGAAATTAATGGGACCCAATTGAGATATATTCATTGACTTAAGAAAATTTATAATATTTTCTTTAGATGAATAATAGCTCTAGTATCCACATTATGTTCCCACATTTTAGATGAACCAACATCTTCTAGGAATATAATAAATATTTAACCCCTATCCCTTGTATATTTTACTTTCTATATTAATTGTGCTATTTTCATGACAACATTGAGGCTTTCCACTCTTGGAGTAAGCTTCATATTGGGACATTATTTGAACACAAATCTAATTCCATCTATTTTTATTAATTGAAAGTAGCATTCAAGAATTCCTTCAAAATAGATTTTATCAGATAAAAATTGTCACTCTTCATAGAAAAGAGAATTTATGAGATAATATTTAGATTTACTTCTTAGTACAAATATAAAATGTTCAAAAATACATTGGATATAGCTAAGAGAAACAAAAATACATGTATCCCAAAAGATATTATTGACATAATATGACAAGTACTTTACACACCTTTCGAAAAGATTCTATAAATAGTTAAAAGGAATTTGACTATAAATATTTGCATAGATAATTGGTAAGTACTATTGACTAGTCCTCGACATGCATAAAGTTTTCGAACACTATCTATTAAAGACTAAAAGACCATAGAAAATGATTACATAAAAATAACATCGAATATAAGATTGATTCATTTAATAATTTTTCATATTCTTGGATATATTCCATGTAAGGATTGGGTATGTGCAGGATCATCATGGAAAAATAGGCCCTTAAGTGGCAAAAAATTCAAAAATCAAGCCAGAAAGTAACCTGACGTGAAAAATTTGAATAAATTATCTATATTATTTCAAAATATGTGTAAGAATTTTGTAGAAAATTGAATGGTTTTCTAAACTACTAGGTTTATTTTTCTAAAACAAATCTATTTGAGGAAAATTTTGAAATTTCAATGTGGTAGTACTCAAATTTTCGTGGAAAAAATAAGAAGCGCAGGTGTCCTTCCGACCACCCTAACCACAATAAAATGATAATATTTTTTATAATATTTGTGATATAAGTAGAGACCTGCGTCCCGAAGGTGATACATATTTTTGTAATTTTTTCAAATAATTAATTATGATTTTTTTATTACAACTTTTAAAAATAATAAAAACTCATATGTCTAACCACCTTAACTTGGTCAAAACTTCATGAAATTC
The DNA here is from genome assembly GCA_007258455.2 of Sequoia sempervirens. Lineage (NCBI taxonomy): Eukaryota > Viridiplantae > Streptophyta > Pinopsida > Cupressales > Cupressaceae > Sequoia > Sequoia sempervirens. The sequence continues at coordinate 25,385 of VDFB02039867.1, read as the reverse complement.
AATTTTTTTTTTAATCCTATAGTATACAAAGCATAGAATGTGATGCATGTTTCAGATTCAAAAAATATGATATCGTTTGAAAGCTATAGATGATTTTCAATTAGCCTATCAATTAGGACTTTAGTCGCAATTCAAATAGAAAATGAATAATAATTCTTTATTAAATTCAAAGTAAAGCATAATTTATATTGGTGGAAAGCTGAGAATATCCTTTAAAAACCCTTTTCATTTCATTAATTTTGGGTAAAAATAAAGTTGTCAGCCACATACCCTACAAATACCCATCATATCGCCACTTTTTGGTCCATCATTATCCTGCACATACTCGATTATAGAAAAATGATATGTAAGATAAAACCAATAACCAACTAAGCTAAGCTTGGACAATAGAAATTTACTAGTTAAAGACTAGAAGGTTCCTCAACTCCCCAACAATGACACCATTATCGGTGGAGAATTGACATGATTCCAATACTTTACACAAGCCAATGTGACATGAAATCTAATCCAAAGCTACAAAAATTGATTTTAAATGACCATAGATCTAAAGATTCTTCATACCCCTAGGTAATAACAAGATTCTTCATAACCCTAATAACTTCTTATAATTTTACAAATATGCTCAAATCATGGGGACATGTCAACCATGGTATGAGTGAAGGATTATCAAAAAATTATGTGTATATAGGAGCAAACAACAAGAGTGGGAACAACTCTTATACAATTTAGCCTCTACTAAACCAAGGAGTGTGTTCCTTTAGATTTCACAAGATAATTAAAGATAAATTATTTTAAAAAATGTTAACGACAAATGCTAAACCCTTCTAGCACATAATTAATCTATTATTTATTAGTAAATGTATTATATGAAAGGCTTTATAACCATACAACCAAATATATTCCAAGTAGATGATGAATCACAACCTATAGGTTGTTTAATTGTGAAGAACTTTAAATAATGCAAGTTAGATATTACTTCTTTCATCATTCTTGAAATAATTTAATCAGTTCTCCTAAGATTTATGTATTCATCCATGGGTGTCTTCAAATATGAAAAAAAATTATTTATGAGCTATAAATTAGCTATAATAAATATTTAATTTATTATAAAGAGAATGATCCATTACATTCCACATGTTGTATTTAAAGTTATGTATATTCATTTTTTCCTAAATTTAATCAAATACAATAATATCCTAGAATAATTTGAATTTAATGGACAAATTTTTATAAATTATATCATTTTGCATTCATAATTTCTTTAAAATATCTACAATCTCTATCAAGCTAATTAACAAAGAAAATAAATTTGACATGTAAGATAAATTATGGAAACTTTGACACATGAAACCTGAAGAAGATGAAAAGATACATTTTACCCAAGAAAATAACCTCAATTTATAACAATATGGTCAAGCTCATATCATTGGATGATTATAACTTGCACTCTTAAAAATATATCTTAAATATGGTGATCTTATCTTGTTTTTACAAAATTTTCCTCCAAAATAGTTACAAAAATAAGAGGCGTACTATTCTCTCTTAGTTACATAAGGTGGCTTGACACATATACTCAAATGATTGCATATTCCCTTCAAATTTTTATAGATACCTTCAACATGGTATTGTAGATTATATGGTGTATTTTTCTAAGCTAGACTCCTTCCTTGACATGTATTCTAATGTTGCTCAAGTCTTCCCTCATGACTCTTGTATGAATGAAATTATATTTTGCAGCAATGTATAACTCTTCAACTATCCACCTCTTATTGTACAAGTATTATTATTTTATGTTTTCCTTGACCACATCTACATCCCTCATTAATTTAAATTAATGCGATATTTTTCCATCTAGATGAATTTGAAGGATTGGAAGCCATTTTTTTCCAAGCCTCCCCCTTTTACAAACGGAGAATGAAAATCTTATGCCAGAGTATTTTTTTATGTTTATTGTAGTTGATGGCTCTAGTTATTAGTTTATTTTTTGTTGCTTTCATACGTACTTTTAGACACCTTTAGATATATTTCCTAGACAATACTCCTATATTATACTACCTTTTCATACTTATTATGCAGACTTGGACCTAAAATATAATGATGGAAATATGGTTATGACATAATAGTATTGCATGTTTTATATGTAGATATGCATGAAATGTGGATGGAATTCTATGTTTTAATTATGGTAGTTAGTCTTATGTACATGCTTTGTGAATTAACTATTTTGCAGCCAAAGAGGAACTATAGCATGCAGCAATGGCAAGTTGAACTCATAGCAAAAGGAAGACTGGGACAACAAAATAGGGGAGTTCCAGATTAAGCTGAATGTGATGATTGTTGGTTAAAGGCACTTGATGGAAGTTGAATGTCCATCATTATGACCAATTAATAAGCGTTGAAGTAGAAGGACTCCTTTACTAATAGGATTTTGACAAATGTTTATGTTTTTACATGCAATTCTGTTTTACAGAGTTTTATTCCTATTAGGATTCTTCTTTCTTTTTAGTTATGGTTTGAACAATTTAGTCTTAACTATATGCTTAGATATTTATGAGTGGGAATTAATGATTATGGTTAGTAGTTTCTTTGAATAAGACTCCCTCAAGCTTGTATATAGTCGATGGTTGAGTCCTTAGAGGAGCTAGTTAGTTTTTTAGTTTTCTTATTATCAATTATTTTTAGTTTCAAGACATGATGAATATTCAGAATGATAATTGAATACAATCTATGAGAAGATATTTTGTAAATCTTTCATGATATGCAATGAATGAAGTCAATTTCACTAGATGCATATAATATATTAGTTAGATTTGGTTTCAGTTAAAGTGAGAATGGCCACTTGAGCAGGCCACTCAAGGTAACTGTTCTTCACTTCATTTTCTAGTTGTTTATTTTTTCCTAATAGTTATTTCCTATTTATCATTACTTCATGAACTATATGCAAGATAAACTAGAATCTCATACCTTTCTTATTGTTAATGAATATTCATGAACATGCATGTAATGGTTAACCAATAGTACTCCAGAGGTTAATTTAGCTGTCATTAGTTTTTATCAGTTTTGAGTTGATATAGTAATATTTTATTAGCAAAATTTTAGTTACAATCTAAGTTGTAGGTACCCGTAGCCATTAGTTTTGGTTTATGTCTTCTGCTATTTTACAATTTTGTGAATTTTAAGCAAGTAGAATAACTTCAATAAGATAGCTTAGGTAGTTTTGAGTCTCAGAAGGTATATACAATGCTGCACCATCACAATTTTACAAACCTTGGGTTGACATTTTAATGTAATCTTTACAGTGTTGAGTGGATTGTTCAGTCAGATAAACCTCTGAATTGTGTAGGTTCTGCCAAGTTTACAATACATTAGTTTAGACTCTACATTATTTTTTTTTCTTACCTATTTTTGGCTTACTCTCCACTTATTCTCTCTTGATTGTAATTTTATCATCTTTAGTACCTCTATAAAAAATAATTTAGCCACATAATTTGCACAAAATTTGAATGGTTTTCGATCTTGCTCCTAGCTTATGTCTTGTTCTTGATTTGGGTTGCACTCTATTCTCACTCATGGGTCTATTAATCTTGGTTTAGAAATCCTCGTTGTTGTGGATATTTTTTAATGCAACTTCCCTCCTTTGGAGCCTGGCATGGTTTTTTCTCATGTGGCGTTTGGTTTTTCACATTCATCTAGTCCAAGTGTTTATGCCTGCTTCTCTCCTATGCTCAGTGTGAAGCATTCTTATGTGAACACTACTCGATCTAGTTTTTCTAAAGGTGGCTCTTGTCTTGAACCATTTGGATCAACTCACCCTTCCTAGTGAGGGAAAACCTTGCAATTTTTTTATTTTTCCCATGTTGTTATTTGCGATCAATAAATGTTAGATAATGAAGAACATTTCAAACACCATGCTCTCATCTACAAAATCAATGGTTTTAGGCCTTCTCTCCTAGATTTAAAAAAAATGAGTTATGGATGCTTGGAGACCCCTCATTAAGGGAAATATTGAACTCTATCCATGTGCTTGAGTATATTTTGTGGCATCCTTCCATTTGGGTGATGATATGGCATGGGTGTTAGAGGGTGAGGTTTGGTTATAGGGAAAATAGTCCCTGTCTCTCAAAACTTGGTTTTAACGTTCAACCCTCTTACAAAATCCTTAAGTATTTTTTCCTATTTGGGTCAAACTTCCCAATCTTCCTCTTGAAATTTGGGAAGTTTCTTGTTTTGAATCTATTGGCAATTCTCCTAGTCATTTTTACAAAAGGATGCTATATCGGTCAACTATGGTCATAATACTTATGCCCATATTCTCATGGACATCAAAACCTCTAAGGATCATCTTGGGGATATTGTTATGTTTGTTAGGAATAAGTCATCGACTCAAACAACAAACTGTGAGGGTCTTCCCTTTTGCTACAAGAGATGCTTTGTCATTGAACACTTGGATTTGATTTCTCTAGCCCTCACTACAAGAAAGGCGATGCAACCTGGTGGAAAAATGTCCAACATGAGCAGTTTATGGTAGGGGATTTGATTGAATCAAAGGATAAGGTGTTGGAGGAGGACTTGTCCCTAAGGTTTACGGTGACTTTTGAGACTCCTAACAAGTTAGATTCCATGGTCCCTTTGATCATTCCACCTTTGGATGCTTCATTTCCAAGGGTTGAATATAGGGATCATATGTCTTTGGATGCTTCAATAAAGCTAAAATCTCCTATTTCTTTACCCTTGGGGGTAGTGGAGGATAGTTGTCCCCTATCCCCTTGTTTTGAGTCTTTGGAAGATTTTCCAAAGAAGGAAATGTGGTCATCCTAAACATGATTGTGCCTCCCACACTAAATTTTTGGGTGCTTGGAGCATTAGGAAGGGTTTAGGGGTGGCACAGTTGGCCATCCTTATTTGTTTCAATGTTGAAATCTTGGGTTCAAATGTAAATATGTTTTTGGTTGAATTTAGTGTGTGATAGCTTGGTTTTTTTTTTGTAGTAGCCTATCTTTTTTGGCTATTCTTTTTTGTTCTTTGGCTAGTGTGATGGATGTATCTTGTTTTAAAGGGTTTTGGGCCCCCTTCAAAAAAATTTCCCCCTTATCAAAAACATTATTTAACCACTAAGATATGCCCCATACAAATTGAACATTGTTCAAACATGGCATGCATAATTTAAAGTATGTATACCCACGATACCATGGATATGGAAATTACATAAAAAGAATAAAAGAGGTAAATATTAGGAGGATCTATTTGAACATAATATTTATCCAAGACCTCTTACTTAACATGAATAGGAATATTTTCCTCAACCATTTTCCATGCATTTTCCAAATTGGTTAGTCATCTAGCATCTAGTAATGTTCTTATTTCTTAGATAAGTATTCTCATCCATATTTGTAATGTTATTGTTCGTTATGCCCTTGAATTAACATATGTCATTCCTTCCTATTTGACAACTTGGTCTCTATATTCCCATCATTTATAATTTGATTTGATAAATCTTTTTAATAGGTTCTATTAAATCAACTTGTACTCGTATTGCTTTCCCCTACCCTAGTTATAAATAATTATCTATATACTATGTGGACCTATTCTTTTGAATTGGTTTTATGTTGCATTTGAAGTGACCTAGTCGAAAGGACCCAATAGTTAAGAATTTTCTAATAGTTATAGAATTTGTTGATTTAATGCCCAATATTTTTAATAATAGTGTACCAATAGTTGTGACTTTAAAGTTGTTAGTTTTGATAATGAGCACCCATAACTAAATAAAATGTATTCCTTAGATCTAAAAAGCAACAAATCATGTGATGTCACATCAGCGCACCAATAAAACATGACTTAGTGCACAACTATTGGTTTATATTTTTTTGGGTCTTTTTTGATATATCAACAAAATGCATATTGGTGGGGCATCATATTTGATGAAGTGGCCCTGAAAGCTCAGTTATAAGAAATGGAATTTCCATGTAAGCTACTGTAAAAATTTGGGAGTGATTTGAAATTTACAAGTAGGATTTTGAGAAATGTGAAGTTAGCGTGCTCAACTATTGAGTCCTCTCCTCTAAATATGATCTTATGATCTCTTGAGCTCTAGGGAAATGATAGCATTGATGTGTGTTGAGTGGCTAAGTTGTCATCATGTGTGATGTGTGTTATGGGATTCAATGTGAAATTTTTTGATGTTCATGCATGACAAAGATGAATTTATTTGATGATAAATACTAATAATAGAAATTTTAACTCATATTTTATATTAATATATTTATCTTTTTATATTTATCAAATATAATCTTTTGCATTAAAATAAAAACATCGATACATAATATTATACAATTTTGCAAGACTTTTCTAGTTGTAATTTTTTATGTTTTTGGAACCTATGAAAATGGGGGAATGTATGAATGTATTCACACCCACTCTCAAAGAGGCTACACTCAAGGATAACCCTAGGGACTTCAATGCAAAAGGGATTGAAATCTAGCAATAGGGCTATCTTGGGGGTTGAATGATAGCTAATGAAGGGTTCACCACCAAGTGTAAACTTAGAAAAGAAAATGTGTTGGAAAACACAGTGTGAAATTGAGATAAATTCAAAATGACTTAGAAGATGTTGTAAAACACAATGTGATATTCAAACTAAATCTAAATGACCTAAGAAAGTGAACAAAATACAGTAAAAATCTATGAGACTGGAAGTGTGCACCTGGAAGACTGAAGAAGGTAGAATGGAGGTCTGGATCACTGAAAGTTTTATTATTGAAGCTAATTGGGACTCATACGCTAGGTTGGGTGAATCAGTTCAACTTTCAGGAAAATATGCAAGAACAGGTTTCAGCCAAAAGGGTATCCAAATCTGTAATTATCTTGATCAGGCCTATACAGTGGGAATCATTCGCCAATAGTGGAAAATCATTCCACTTCTGCTTTTCTAGAAATTTTGAAGTGGATGATTCTATGCCTCTCAATCCGCTCTGCTCTTTTTGACTAGTTTCCGGACTCGAAACTGCAAAATTCCACCTATAGGTCTTCTTCCAAGCTTCTCCAAGGCTTGATGACAACTTCAAGACAACTTTGAGGGACTTGATAACTTTTCTCCACCTTTGCCTCTTGGAAAATATGCAAGCTAGCTCTACAAATCAGACACAAGAAGAGGGGAAAATTTTTTGGGGGTTAGTGAATAGGGTTTTTCCTTGGTCAAACCCCTTTTTGGTAATTAAACCTTCAAATAGAATGAAACATGAAAAGAGAATGATGAATGAACAAAATATAATGTTGCAACTCACATAACCCTAACAATAAGGTGTTGAAAACATGTAAGTGATGACTACAATGGATGTAGTTCAAGACTCTTTCTTGATATTGATAGATCTTGAATGAAACTCTTGCTTGAATCACAAAATCCTACACCACAATTGTTAGCTCTAAAACAACATGATGCAATCAATCTTTGACATGATGGATGACACTTGAAGAATTCTCTATAATTCTTGATATTTTTCCCTTGAAATGCCTTGAATTCTCTTGTGAATGCTCAAATTCTCTTTTGAACTCTTGAATGCTTATAAAATTTGTGAGGTATGAATACTTGAATTCTTGTTAGGAGAAAATGAGTGAAAGAACCTTGTATTTATACTTAATTATGCAAGAATTCCTAAAAATACAACACTACAAGCCAACATCAGATCTAGGAGAATAAAATCCCATTGGAAGTTTGATTCAAATTTGAATTTTGGTCACATGGGACTCATTCACCCAAGGTGGTGAATGAGTCCCATCACACATGATGTATGGGACCAAAAATCAAAAGTGTCTAGAAATGTGTGAAACCTGCATCAGGGCCAAAAACACCTAGGTGGGACTCATTCGCCCAAGGTGGTGAATTATTTCTAGACACTAAATTTGAGCCACACAAGCTAGGAACACTTGAATTATGATTGGTTACTAATTGTTGCCAAGATTATCCTCAAAAAGATGCAATAAATGAGGCTTGTAGATGCAAAATAGGGCCAATTAAAGCATAAGAAAGCCAAATTATTAATGACGAGCCTAGAGGAATATGAAAGTGTGTTACAACACTTTACAACACTCCAAATAAGGCAAGATTAATTTTGATTATGATTAAAATTATGTTTATTATGCTTAGTTAATTGATAAAACCCTAGAAAAGTGTGAAAGTAGGTTACAACACTTCACAACACTTTTGCAAGGCACCATTGAAATCCCATTAGTTCACAAGGGCCCAAGACTTAATGTGAATGTGTTATCCACATTACAACACTAAATCAAGGAAACATTAAGCCAAAATCACAAGGAGGGCCCAAACAAGTCAAGAAAAGTAGAAGGGTTACTTTTTCGGTGACTCCATTTAGCCCCCACTTTAGTGAGAGGATGAAAATACTTCAAACTCACACTAAAGTAGACAAAAATGCACCAAGAGGGGTTCCAATGCACTAATGCTAGAAAGATGAGATGACAATAATCAAGAGGGGTGATCAATCCCTAAGGATCAAGATCCCATAACAAACTAACATGAGCAGAAATGAATGCACATGAGAATGATATAAAGACAAATGATAAGGCCAAGCATTCATTGACAAAGATGAAAAAGAAAAGAAAAGAGAGAAAAACAAAAATAATCAGATCAAGCTTTGACCATTTGTCCATCCCGATGTGGATCAAATCTAAGCTATTTGTCCAAAAGAATGCATACTCACTCTGAGGCGACAAAACTTCTGGTTGTCCACCAAGTGAGAAGTCCTAAAAGGTGAGGAACATACACTCATGGTTGGTATGCACTCACACACATGCAAATGGCTATGGAGAAATTCATGCCTTGGAATGGGCTTCTCGCTCAACCATGCCAAAGTTATACCTCCTGATAACTTTAATAAGGTGCCACACAAAAATGATTTTCGAGCTTCATGAGGAATGAAAAACTTCGTATACTTGGATCTCGTGAATAAATAGGATGGCACTATAGGCATGCAAGTTGTGTTATGCAAGGTGGCCATATAACAACAAATGCAAAAATGCAACATGCAAAGAATGTTCAAAGGAGTCTTGCTTAGTTCATGTGAGATCTTTAACTTTAAAGGGAACATTGTGCCTAATGTCTCCAAGAGAGGACCAATCAGAGAATAGAGAATTTGCAACATAAGGGATGCAGTTCATTGCATCAAGCCACTGAGAGGAATGCAATATGCTAAGAGGGATCACACTCCTAGAGGACATTACACCCAATGTCATCCACAAAGTGACAAACACATCGTATGAAGTAAGAAGGCTGCACTAAGAACCAAGAAAAAGGAAAATTTAAAAGAATAATGCCAATGCATGCCCCCAATTTAAAGGAATTACTAAACACCATGTTGTGAGCAATTACTTTAAAGTAGCAAATGAAAAATGTAAACAAGAAAAAGAAGAAATGAGATCCAACTTGGAAAGCCCTATGCCAAGTCATATGTTTCTGAGTAAAGCTATGTCATGTGAGAGAAAAAGAAAAGAAAGGGGTTGCTCCCAAAATGAAAACACCAAACACATAAGGGATCTATCGATTTGGGGTCAGTATGTTCTTTGCTACAATGTTTTTTAGAGATCTTGGAACTATCATCATCCCCCAAATACACATAGAATTGGAAGAATGACACAAAGAGATCGAAGACAAAGAAAAACCTTTTGGTTCAACATGGAAGAGACATAGGGTGTATCGACACCTTGCATCATCCCCAAAAGGAAAACACGAGAAAAATGAAAAAAAAACTAGTGAAAGAAAAAAGGAAAATATTTTGGGTCAACATGAGAGAGACATGAATGTCACGATGCGTTACATCATCCCCGAAAGGAAAACACAAGAAAATGAAAAAAAGAAATTGAAACTTAGGAAAAAAGGAAAAAGAAAAGCATTTTGGGTCAACATGGAAGATACATAGGGTGTCTTGATGCTTTGCGTCATCCCCAAAAGGAAAATGAAAGCAATGCACGATATAGAGAAGAATGAAGGTACAAATAGAGGAATGCCACAAAGAGAGAGAACATAAAACAAAAAGTCATGGGGGATCACGTTAGGCACATGTAATCACACAAAAGAAAAAGAAAAAGGAAAATGTAAAAGACTAGTAAGGAAAATGTGAGTCAACCTATGAGCAAGTCATCCGCCTCCCAATCTCAGTATGTATAAGCAGAAGGTGAATAACGAACCTAAGGGACAATGAAAAATGCCATACTAGGACAAGGCTTTCAAATTGTTTCCCCCATTGAGTACGAGACAAGAATGAGCCGAGGTAGTTGATGGGAAAGGTCATGTAATAGTGAGCATAGAATATTCTATAACTATTACATGACAAGGGATGAAATGATAGAAAGCTAGGCAATCACACGATGGAAACCATTACCATCAAAGTGAAAAAAAATTAATACTAATTGGAATACATGACATTCATCAGTGTTGTGTCTGAGAATTCGATGATATGTGCAATGTGATACTTTTGCACTTTAGGATATAGAACTAATCTATTCATAGGTGGTAATGTTATGAGTCCTTTGTTCAAAAGTAATTATAGTTTCCTTTCACTTTCGGGTGGTGGTTGAAGGGGTTGTAATTTTTGTAATTTGTAAGGCCTCCTATGTTTGCTAGATTCACCAACTTCTCTAGATGGGATTAGGGCAGGAGGTCCTGAGATGACTTTATCTTTATCCTTGTTATTGTTTTGATCTATTTGTTATTCTTTAGGAAGCAGGACATTCAGATCAAGAGGGGAGTCCAAGATCACCGTGCCATAACCATGAAGCCTTAGATATTCTCTAGGAGGCTTACTATTATGAGAGGGATCTTGATATCCTAATCTCTTTTTCTTTTCATCAGTTGGTTTTTTCTCTAAGAGTTGATGAATTTCATGTTCACTTGTTGTGTCACATCCTTATTTATGCAAGATTGTGAAGCCTTTTCCATATGTTTCTTCAAGATTGATGGTAGTGTTTGTTACTTTAATATCATAAAATGGTTGAGTGTTTGCTTGTCTAGAGGAACTAGGTTCACCTGTTATAGGGAACTTAGGTTCAACTTTTGTTTCAAGATGTAAGTAACCCAACATCTCAAGAGGTGGTATTGTAGGAAGATCTTGTTGTTTAATGGATGAATAGAAGGATGCATTAGCTTCAAGGTTGTCAAGGAAATCATTTAGGAACCTATTCATGTTATCATCTTCTCCATTGATGTCAACATCACGAGGACATGCATTAGGAGTTGAGTGAGCATGAGACGAGTTCAATGTCATTAGGGTCATTTCCAAAAGCACAACTTGACACATCCACTAAGGACTTTAATGACATCCAAAGCTTGTTAAATCAAATATCCATGATGCAAATTTCCTAAGTCTAATTCTTCTCAATATGCATTAGTTCTCCTTCCATAGCCTTGATCCAATATTCATCCTTGCTTACTTCAATCACTATTTTAGGTTCAACGTTAGAGAGTAAACATAGATTTACCTATTCTTCAACCATACTAGCTTTTCTTCTTGTCGACACACCCTTGCTTTTTTCACCAATGATCTGATCTTCAAAATGATTCTTGTCTACATACTTGGTAGTCTTAAGGATCCTTTTTGAAGCTTCTTCCTCTTCAATATGAACTTATTTTTCCTTATCTTCATCTCTATCATTTTCTCTATAAGAGGACTCATCTAATTTATATCCATCTATCACCACAATTTATTTTTTAAGCCTTCATCCACTTTGAAATTTTCACTTTCAATAATCCTCTTTAATCTCTTGTTGTAGCACTAGTAAGCTTTTCTTCTTGTAGAATATCTAAGGAAGATACCATCATAAGATCTTGTATCAAACTTTCCTAATTTTTCTTCATCTTTTTTGATATAACACTTGTTTCCAAACACTCTAAAATATTTGATAGTAGAAATCCTTCCATACCACAACTCATAAGGAGTCTTTGTATTATTCTTGCTTGAAATTTTTGTTAATAATATAAACAACAATATGAATTTCTTCTCTCCAATATACTTCTGGTAGGTTTTCCTCTTTTATTATTGTTGCAACTTCTTGAACATTCCTATTATTTCTTTTAACCACTTCATTCTTCTAAGGAGTCCTAGCGGTAGATAAATGCCACTTTATCCCATGATTCTCACAAAAATATTTAAACTTATTGGAGGTGAATTCACCACCTCTGTCATACCTCAAACACTTTATTTTCTTGTCTATTTCATTCTCAACCATAACTTTGAGTTCTCTAAACTTATCTAGAGCTTCTGATTTTTCTTTGATAAAAGTAACCCATATCATTCTAGAATAATCAATCAATAGCATGAAATACCTATCACCTTAAAAACTTCTTACTCTGGTAGGACCAAAAATTTCTATATGCACTAGCTCCAATAGTCTGGTAGTAGATTGTTCTTTGACTTTGAAACTTCTTCTTGCTTGCTTCCCAATTTGAAATTCCTTCCAAACATCATTAGTGGGCTTTGTAGTCCTTGGCAGATCTCTCCTAGCTTGAACCGATCTAATCCTCACTAGGTAATCAAAATTAATATGACACATCCTCCTATGCCATAGCCAAATTTCATTAATCTGAGTCATAAAGCAATGACCATCAACATCTTTGAGTTTATAAACATTTCCATCTATCCTTCTTCCAACAACAACAATAGTTTCAGAGCTTTTTATAATCTCACATCCATCATCCTAAAACATAAGATTATATCTTTTTCTACACATTTTTCCAACACTCAAGAGGTTATGCCTTAAACCCTTAACATAAATAACATCATTTGTATTATGCTTGCCATCAAAACTGATAGAACCTTTTCCACATATCTTAGCAGAAGTTTTATCTATTTGTAATTCCTTATAGAATCATGAGGAATGGTTATTAGATTCTAGTTCTTCTAATCACGTGTCCACATAAAAATTGGTTTTCTTATTACCAAGCTATCAATTTGATGGCAGTGTTGTTCTTATGGGAAACAATATTTCATGTAAGACTGTTAGGAATGGGAGCATTAAGATTAAAATTTTTGATGGTATTGTGAGGACATTAACATAGGTAAGACATGTACTAGAACACAAAAATAATTTAATTTCCTTCCAAGGATTTTTAGATTCTAGAGGTTATAAATTTACAAGTCAAGGTGGATCAATGGAAGTGTCCAAGAGCATTTTGGTTTGTATGAAGGCTACAAATATTATAAACCTTTACAAGCTATAAATGACTACTATAATAATTGAAGTTGTAGTGGTGTCTGAGGAAGAAAATGAATCTACTTGTTTATGGTATCAACAACTATTTCATATGAGCAAGAAAGGATGAAGGTACTATTGAACCATAAGTTACTTCCAAAATTAAAATATTTGAATTTGAATTTCTATAAACATTGTGTGTATGGGAAGTAATCTAGATAGAAGTTTAAAGCATGGAGTCATACAAGTAAGGGTATTCTAGATTATATTCATTAAGATGGTTTTGGGTATTTTAAATTAGATCCTAATCCAAGAAATATATCTTTTTTAGTTATGGTGATAGAGTTAAGGGATACAGATTGTGGGATCCTACTAGCCACAAAGTCATCAGTAGTAGAGATGTATTTGATACATCTCCTCTCATAAAATCAAACATAGTAGAAGTTGAAAACCTACATGAATTAGATGTTAAAACAACATTTTTACATGGAGATTTGGATGAGGAGATCTATATGGAACAACTAGAAGGGTTTGTTCAATATTGCAACAAGAAATTTGTTTGAAAACTCAAAAATTCATTGTATGGCCTGAAGCAGTCTCCTAGGAAATGGTACGAGAAGTTTGATTCTTTCATGATGAGCCAAAATTTTACAAGTGAGTATGACCATTGTGCTTACTTTAAAATTTTGAAAAATGGTTTATTCATTATCTTGGAAAATTTATATGTTGACGATATGCTTGTAGAAAGCAAAAGCATAGTTGAGATCAATGGGTTAAAGGCTTAGATGGCTAGGACTTTTGATATGAAGGATCTAGGAGCAGCAAAACAAATTTTGGGCATGGAAATACATAGAGACAGGGAACATGGCAAGCTTTGGTTATCATAGGAAAAGTATGTGGAGAAGATCCTCATAAGATTAAATATTAAGAAAGTGAAACTAGTAAATATTCCTTTAGCTCCTCATTTTAAGCTTTCTTCAATTTTATTTCCTAGTAATAAAGAAGAAAATGATTATATGTTTCATGTACTATATGCTAATGCAGTAGGAAGTTTAATGTATGTGATGGTATGTACAAGACCAAATATTTCATATGCAATTGGTGTTGTCAATAGATACATGGAAAATCTAGGAAAAGAGAATTGGGCAGTAGTGAATGGGTGCTTTGGTATCTTAGAGGCTCAAGTGATTATTGTATCACCTTTGATGGTTGTAGTGGTTCAATTTGTGGTTATGTTGATTCAAATTTTGTAGGTGATTTGGACAAAAGGAGATCTACATTAGGTTATGTCTTTACTCTTGCAAGAGGACCTATTTCTTGGATGTCAAAGCTTCAAGAAATAGTTGCCTTATCCACTACTGAGGTAGAATATATGACTATCTCAAATGCTTGCAAAGAGGCAATTTGGTTCAAGGGTCCTTTAGGTGAGTTTGGAAAAGTGTAGGACAAGGTGATTATATTTTGTGATAATCAAAGTGTTATATATCTAACTAAAAATCGAGCTTTTTATAGTAGGACTAAGCATATTGTGGTTAAATACCATTTTGTAAGATAGGTTATTGATGGAGGTGGAGTGGCTCTTGAGAAAATTCATACACTAGAAAATTGTGTAGACGTGTTTACAAAACCAATACAGTTAGAGAAGTTGAAGTGGTATTTGACTTCTCTTGGCTTGCTAGAAAAGATGATGAATGGGCATGGGAAAGTATCAGGTAAATTGTTTTCAAGGTGAAGATTGTTGGATAATGACAAGTATTTATAAATAAATCAAAGTTTTATCTTTGGAAAAGATAAAGGAAATAAAGAAAGGAAAATCTTATCTTTGAAAAAGATAAAGATTTAAAAACATAAAAACAAAACACAATAAAATAAAGCTAGTTTTTTCTATGTTTGGCATAGGTTGAAGATATTATTTATATCTTGTTGCCTTGAATCCTAAATATATTGTAATGAATTGTAAGTAAGGAGCAATAGTTGTGTGAAGGTTGCAATCAATTTCTCTGAGCAATAATAATACCAATACATTTTCTCATGGATGTTTCCTTGGCATATTGTTAAGGTTTTACCACGTAAATCTATGTCTTGTCTATTATTTTATTATTCCATTTTATTATCTTATGTATTTCTTTGCAAACTAATTTATGTTGCAATTATTTAAATTTGTGAGTTTTACACTTTCATTTCCACAATAACACCCACTACACACTTGCACCTGTTCTCCCCTCCCACACTCATCTCCTCATTATACCTACACTTTCATTCAGACATTCAATAACCATTAAAAGCTTCTTTTTCCCCCTTTTATATTTTAATAATTGCAAAGTTGTAAGTACCCAAAAGACAAAGAAGAAACTTGCAACATATCAAAACAAGTGGCTACCAAAATTGAGCCCTCTATAGTCTTCTCTAGGAAGGCCTTACACCTGCATCACGCCAATTATAGAGAAAAGAAGTATAGATGTGCATGCATAGGAAACGATGAATAATTTTTTTTAGAGAAGCACTGGAAGGATCGTCAAATTTAACCACTGGCCAATGCTAAGCTAATTACAGTATTTGTGATTTTGTGATCCAATCGGTATTAGGTTGATTTAAAGCTTTCAAGATTTGATATTGTTCTTAGCTTCTAATCATTAGACGGTATTATTATTGTTTACACCTTTCTTTTTTAAAGACTATTATTACATACATATTTCATGGTGGAGGACTACCCAATTAAAGGTTAATTAAATAAATTTGATTATAAGTAAATATAATCAACTTAAATTTAATTATAATATTTGAGATTTGATAATTTAAAAATCAAATGAAGAGAAATGAGAGTATTTAGTTTTCGATATTATGATGAAGAATTAAATATTGATTTTATAATGTTTAAAAAATATTATTTTCAATGAGAATTGTAACAAGCATAGAATTATATGTAGGTTATATCCACACTATTTGTGATCAACATCATTCTACATAAAATATCTTGATACATGAAAAAATATTCTAAAACATATGAAATTAATCCAACATACTATTTACATTTGTGGCTTGATTTACCCCACTCTTTGTTGTCTATTGATATGTATGAACTAATAATTTTAAATTTAAATAGCTAGTGGAGATTTTTGGAATGCAAGGGTCATGTTCTCCTAAGTCAAGCCCTTGATTAGACTAGTTTTATAGTCACGAATGAATATTGAAGCATGTAGATATATTAGATTATTTTGATGTAAATGTTGGTACCAATTAATACTCTAAATTGCAACGTTACAATAGATATGTACCTTGTAATGAGGATATTCTTCATTATTCTCAAACCACGAATGAGTGTTAAGTATATTATTATTTTAAAGGAGATGCATATGTCAATGTGACATTAATTTTAAATGATAAGTCAATGTATAATATTTGAACATAACAATACTTTTTTAAGGTAATCTAGGTCACTTGAATTCTATTTTAGCACTACTAGCCTCGTTTTTGAGAAAGAAACGTATAATGATACAAAGTTTGAACCAATATAATTATTAAATTTCTACCAATTATTAAGAGTAAAGATTAAGAATGATAGAGAAAGGAAATGAACAAATTAAATATATTTTGAATTAAGTTGTTTCACTCTTGATTTAAAATTTTATTTGTATAATCTTAACAACTATATCTTTTAATATAGTTTAATGATGCAACCAGTATATAAGTAGGAACTTGGGCCTTTATGTGTCTACTATGAATCACACTAAACTATTTAATTTGATTTAAGTGCATTTATCATTAGGGATTCTTATGAATCTTGCATGCAAAACTCTTTATGGAAAATACATACCATAATACATCAAGATAACCATGTTTTTTGAAAGGATGACATTCATATCAATTCTTTTAAATGTGAAAGTAAGTTTTGACTAGTCTAAATCAAGGAAAAAAAGAGAATTATTGATGTATTTTATGAGATGAAATTTGAAACACCAAATAGGAGCTTGAAAATTTAACGGAACTAGCATGGATACTAGATACTAAACCACAAATGAGTGTTTAGTGTGATTTTTTTTAGGGGAAAGGCATCTACTAATGTGATTATTTTTATATTATGAAAGTAATATAAGTTACTTGAGGTTCATTTTAGCACCACTAGCATAATTTTTTAAATAAAAAATATAATGATACAAATTTTGAATCAATTTTAAATACTCAGATATTTGATGATATTTTTTGGTCAAATAATTAAATAGTTATATGTTAAGATCTCAATGATATGAAATTTCTATGTGGATAATAATTGTTGAAGTAAATTCAACAATGACTATAGTAGAAAAGAAAATTATAGCAACCTATTGACATTGGGAGAAAATAATCACTCTAAACATAATTTTGAAGATATAATCAAATTTGGCTTGATTACGATATAACTTTACTTGATTGAAGCAATATTTTTAAAATATTGAAATTTTTATGGGGATGGAGTGATTAAATTTAGTTGTCTCAAATAATGGGTGAAATTGATGGATGTGAACACCACTAATATTTTTAGCATGAGAATATTAAGTAAATTAACTTAGATTGAACAAGTTTAGTGGGTAAGGATATAAAAACAATGAGAATTTATTGATTTTAAATTATCATTTATCATTTTAGAATGTATAATGGGTAAAGTTTCAAATATATCATGACTCCTCTCACAATCATGTATCATTTCTATTTATCTACATCACTACCTCATATCTCAAGAAGCACAAGTATAGTGGATAACACTGTGGGCCTCAATTTGAAATATATAATGGTAAAGGTGATCAAAAAAGACATTTGAGGTCCTTTATTGCTACATGTTTAGAATTTGTATATGAGGATAAATTATTGAGCAAGATTTTTCCACACAAATCAAAATATTTGCTATTGAATGCCCATTTTCTCTTGCAAAATAATTTTATTCGTACTTTATAAATTGACAATTTAGTGCATGTGCACCTCTTTTGAGTGAATATAGGGTTGAAAATAATAGTTTTAGATATGTTTGCTTCTAAATAAAATGAATGTCCCTATGTTCTAACATAAGAACAACAATTCACCCTGATAAGTATGAAAGGATTTTATTAAGAGATTGTTGTGTCTCTCAATCTTAATAGTTAAATGCTTCATTTTTTTTTTTTAATAGATTAGTTAAAATAATGAGATACTAAAATGGTGTCTTACAAATCCTTAAGTGAAATATATCATTCAAACTTAGATTGAATGGTTTAGATAATGAAGTATTTTGAATTTACTTTTTAAAATAGATTAGATGTTGTGGGTCTTACTAATTTTACTAATAAGACTCATATACATTATAAATTAAAATCATATTTACACATTAAAAAATTTATTTACTTATTCATGTAATTGCAATCATCTTTGTAGAACCATGAAACCAAAATTATAGTCTTACAAATCTAAAATAAGAAACAAAGGGAAATGGATAGCATGTGAAATCACAAATACTTTTCCGAAACATAAAGAATTTTCCCATTTTATAAATTAAAAAATAATATGTCTCCTTTGTGAGTTTGATCTCCTCAATGTGAAGTGCATGCCTGCAAGATCTCCATTAAATATGAGTGCTTCCGGTATTGAGGGGCAGACAAGGTCGGCAGCTATTATTTTAAAGTTCTCAACACGTGTTTTATTATTTTCGCCGCAGTATTTTAAGGCCTTGATTAGGAAAAGTGTATCCTCTTAAAAGTAAGAGGAGCAAAGATTTGTAATAGGATATATTAATTATGTAGCACCTGAATATATTAAATCAATGTACTAGGATAAGAAGAGTTTTACAACATGGATATTCATGGTTACAAATTGACCGTGAAAAGTCATTGTCTAGCGAAACCAGAAGGTGGCTTCATTTCAGCGCTTTAATCCACTTAAACAAAATAAAAAGGGAGATGCATTTGATATTTGTTTAATAACTAATTTATGTAGACATGGTTATCAACCCAAAGAATTGACATTTTCTTCCACCTTTGATTAATCACCGTAGGGAATTCATTTAATCAAATGATACAGTTGGAAATTCCCAGACTTTGTCTTTCTATAAAGCTTGTTCTCAATCAAAAAAAATTTAAACATTAAGAAGACTTATCCAGAAAGCTATTCGTTTTCCCATTAAAAATGCAGAAATTAGTCATGGAACATATTTCTTCAGAAGGAAAACATAATAATATGTCTAAATACAACTGTGCAATAAATTTCCGGACAAATGATGCACAAAACAGAAACTTGAAATAAAATAAAGCAGAAATTCCCAAGCTAAAAATAAAATAAGAGATTTGTTTCGCTTCATCTAAGATACCCAATTATCATCATGGATTAAAATATAATTATATATTAATAACACAGTCATGTGGTGGCATCATGCATGACTTTTTCTCACATTATAATATTCAAACCTTGGTTTAATATACCAAGGGTGATATTAAAGAGATAATGATAATCATGTTAATATAGATTGGTGAATCATTTGCAGTTGCAAGGATTGCCAGTGCAGGTGCCTCCACAGTTGCACCCACCTGCACACTTGCACACATTCTCTCCTCCCACACTCATTTCCCCATTATGCCTGCATTTTCATTCACATCATTCAATAATCATCAAAGCCTTCATTTTTACCCTTTTATAATTGCAAATCTGTGAGTACTCAATAGAGAAAGAAAGAATAGCTTACACCATATCAGAAGCAGTGGCTGCCAAAATTGAGCCCTCTACAGTCTTCTCTGGGAAGGCCTTGCACCTAAATCACATCATAAACCACTTTAATTTATACAGAGAAAAAAAAAGACATTTCTTTCTATTCTCCCATTGAATTTATTAAAAGCAATGGCTATGAAATAAAGATGTGTGTTACCCTCCACAGCCATTGCAGTTGCCTCCACACCTACACTTTCCACCACAGCAAGACATCTTCACCAAAACAGAGATGATCTGAAATAACCCAAATCAAAACCAACAAATATGGTTTGTATGAATTGTGAAATCCCCACTTCCTCGTCATGTATTTATTGTAAAATGACGGGGTTGGAAAAACACACAGAAGGTTGTAGACCGTTCATATGGCATCTACCCCACTGTTGATGTCACAGAAAACTATCCAAAGATTCCAAATTTGGAACATAAGGACGTTTCCCAAATACATTAAAGTTTTTTGTTTTTGTTTTTCTAAAGAAATTCATGAGATTTGATGTCTGCTCGTCTTCACATTCCCTTAGACCGGCTAAAGCAAGTTGAACATTGGAATCAATTTCTCTTTTGGTTTTTTATTGGATTAAACCTAAAAAGTGATTACGAATTACAGAGAAGAGAACCACAGGCAATGATGAATAGATAAATGCGGTTAAAGTTCTTAGACCAATGGTAAGCCAAGCCAATTGTATTTGTGATTTTTCGACCCAGCCGGTATTAGGCCGATTTAAAGCTTTCGGGATTTGATATTGTTCTTAGTTTTTAGTGATTAGATGGTATTATTATTGTTTACACCTTTCTTTTTTAAAGACTATTATTTCGTGGTGGAGGACTACCTGGTTAAAGAGCTCATTCTCGAGTACAATAATTTGTTTTTGGAGTACAATAATATTGTTTCGTGGCCGTTTTCATCACTAAAGTTTGTAAGTGAAAGGTAAAGGTAAACCTATATAATTGTAAGGGAATAAGATGCCTTATACATAAAACTACTTTAGTTAAAAAAAATTAAGCAATTAAAGTAATTAAGTAATCATAGAAATAAGTAAAAGGAAAAAAAAAAGTTAGATATAATTTATAGATGTTCATGAATCATCAAATGAATCTAGGAGAATCATACTTCTCACCATTGATTTTTTCATTTTATTTTTCTTGAACTTCTCTTTCTCTTACATGTGTTTCTTCTTAATGGTCCTTTATAATTTGCACAAACACATTAACAATTGGGAGTGCAGTAGGAATTTCTTTCTTAACCCAATTTTCTGGCTTTCTTTGATTGTGGTTTTTGAGGAATATTTTCTATTTTGTGCACCAACACTTTGCTTTGGTATCCATGTATTCTTTTGTGCCTAAAATTATAGTTTTTTTTTGTATCAAATTTGTTAATGCTTTTGTTTTTTCCTTGGTACACTATAATTTTCCCCTCAAAATGCTCTTTGGAAGACATGCTTGCATAACACCCTTTTGGTTTTCATTATAAGAAAAATGCAATTTGAGGTTCTTTAGGTTTTGGAGGATTTTCATCATTAGACGACCTCTTTTTTATTGCTTTGTTTGTTTTTTGAAAATTTTAATTTGATATACATCATGAATTTTTCTCGCTTTTATATGGATGTTCCTTCGGAGTAGTAATGCCAATGTCCAAATCAAAATGAATCAAATTTGATAGACATTGATAATGAATCTTTATTGACCTTGATAACTCTACCTTTACTAATGAATTTTACATAGTGATGCACAACTAAAGGTACAACTTTTGAATATTTCAACCAAGGTCTACCAAGTGAAATTGTACCTATCATAAGAATTTTATATGTGAGATGGCATAGGTACTTCCTTCGGTTCAATTATAGTTTGTATTATAAGACAACCTAAATTATGAATTAATATCTCATTGGTCATTTTTAATGATATTATTAAATGTATGTTAGTTTTTGGTTTCAAATGATTAGCTACCAAAAATTATTCTACACATAAGTTATATTCATTGATAGGATCTATGTGTATATCATCAATGATATTAGATTCTTTATCTTCCCAATGTAATAAATAATACTTCATAATGATGATTTTGCAAAATCTTCACTGGAGAAGGAGGACAAGAAGATGTAGCCTTAGTTTCTATTACACCCACAAAAGTATGTAAATGTGATTATTTTGTGGAATCTCAACAAAAAATATATTCACTGGAGAAGGAGGACAAGAAGAAGATGTAGCCTTAGTTTCTATTACACCCACAAAAGTATGTAAATGTGATGGGTCTTGAGATTCATCATGACAATCATCAACTATAATTTTATCTTCATGTACACCATTCCTAATAATGGTATCATGTGCCTCAATGTTACTAATATGAAAAAGAAATGGATTAGTATAAATTCCTAAATGTTGTTCACATCAATAGTATATTTTATGTAGATATTACAAACAAGGGTTTATGCTATTTTGGTAAATATATTAGACCAAACCTAATACTTTTACCAATTAACATATTAGAAGAATTTGTAAAACCTCTATGACTTAGTTGGAGGGTAGTTGGATAGGTGGGGTATGAATTTTTGTGTAACTTATTTATGTTTTTGTCTTATAGTTTATTTACCTATTTTATCTACATTATATAATTTTTTTGTTTTATCTAAATGGTTAGGTTTAGTTAAATTTTCTATAATTTTACAATCTACCTTCTTTCTGTAACCATTATAGGAGTTCTAACTATACATAGAGACACAAAAAATTTGTTTGTAGGATCCTACACATGAATATCTATGTAAGTTTTTACACAAAAATTTCTTTTCACGCTCTTACATCAAAGTATCTTATGCAAGCTCCTACAGAGCCATATCTTTTGTAGGATCCTAAGTAGCCATATCCTTTTATAGGATTTTACACAAACATATCCTTCATTAGCTTGTTTTCTCCCACATCACATTTTTGTTACAAGCTCCTTCACAACTATATATATCTTCTTTTACTTCTACATTTTGTTCTTTAACATTGTCAAATAGTTGTTGATAATGTTTATTCCAAATTTTAATTATATGCTACTCATCGAATTATGTGCTTATAGGTTTCAATACAGAGTGTTTATTACAAAGAATGTGCATACAATCATCATCTATATCTATATCGCTTATATTCAAGTGCATGTTATTTACTTTTGTAGTGACTACTTATTTGCCTTGAAATTTATCATTCATAGTAGTTAGCATCCAAGTAAAAGTGGGATAAAAATGTAATGGTGAAAAAATTATAAGTAACACTTTGCCTTTTAAATTATGTTGTTTCTAGATTTTGATTGTGTGCGATTTTTTGCATCAACATTTTTTATCACTTTGTGATCCTCATCAAGATGATAGAGAGATGGAGAGTTGAAGGGAAATATTGAACTCCATCCAAGTGCTTGAGGATATTTTGTGCCATCCTTCCATTCAGGTGATGATATGATGTGGGTGCTAGAGGTTGAGGTTTGGTTGTGGGGAAAGAAATCCCTCTCTCTCAAACCTTGGTTTTCATCATTCAATCCTCTTACAACATCCTTAAGTATTTTTCTTATTTGGGTCAAAATTCCCAATATTCCTCTTGAAATTTGGGAAGTTTCTTGTTTTGAGTCTGTTGGCAATGCTCTTGGTCATTTTTACAAGAAGATGCTACACTGGTCAACTATGGACATACTACTTATGCTTGCATTCTCGTGGACATCAACACCTCTAACGATCTTCTTGGGGATATTTTTATGTTTGTTGGGGATAAGTCATAGACTCAAACACTTGACTATGAGGGTCTTCCCTTTCACTACAAGAGCTTTTTTGTCATTGAACATCTAGCTTTGAATTGCTAGATAGCTCTCACTACAAGAACGGTGAGGTGACTTGGTGGAAAAATGTCCAATGTGGGCATTTTATGATAGGGGATTTTATTAATCTAAGCATAAGGTGTTTGAGGAGGAATTGGCCCTAAGGGTTACAATGACTTTTGATACTCCTAACAAGTTAGCTTTCATGGGCCCTTTGGTCTTTCCACCTTTGAACTCTTCATTTCCAAGGATCGAATCTAGGGATCATATGTCTTTGGATGCTTCAATAAAGTTGAAATATCCTATTTATTTACCCTTGTGGGTAGTGGAGGATATCCCTCCCCTATTCCCTTGTTCTGAGTCTTTGGAGTATGATATTCTTTGGAAGATTGCCTAAAGAAGGAAATGTGGTCATCCTGAACATGATTGTGCCTTGCACACCAAATTTTTGGTTTCTTGAAGCATTAGGAAGGGTTTAGGGGTGGTGTAGTTGGCCATCCTTGTTTGTTTTTTTGGAATCTTGGGTTCAAATGTAAATGTGTTTTTGGCTGCATTTGGTGTGTGACAGATTGGTTGTTGTTTTGTGGTAGCCTGTCTTTTTTGGCTATTTTTTGTTCTCAGGCTATGTGATGGATGTCTCTTGTTGAAAAGGGTTTTGGGGCCCCTTCAAAACAATTTCCCCCTAATCAAAAACATTATTTAACCACTAAGATATGCTCAACATACAAATTGGACATTATTTTAAAATGACATGCATAATTTAAAGTGTGTCTACCGATGATGCCATGGAGATGGAAATAACATAAAAAGGATAAAAGAGGTAAATATTAGGAGGATCTATTTGAATGTATTGTTTATCCAAGACCTCTTACTTAACATTAATAGGTATATTTGCCTCAACCATTTTCCATATATTTTCCAAATTGGTTACTCATCTAGCATATAATAATGTTCTTATTTCTTAGATAAGTATTCTCCTCCATCTTTGTAATGTTAGTGTTGGTTATGCCCTTGAATTGATGTTTGCTATGCCTTCCTATTTGGAAAATTGGTCTCTATATGCCCATTATTTATAAATAATTTGCTAAATCTTTTTAATGGGTTCTATTAAATCAATGTGTACTCTTATTGCTTTCCCCTAGGTCCTAGTTATAAATAATTATCTATCTACTACATGGACCTATTCTTTTGAATTGGTTTCATGTTGCATTTGTAGTGGCCTAGTCGAAAGGACCCAATAGTTAAGCATGTTCCAATAGTTGTTATAGAATTTATTTTTTAATGCCCAATATTTTTAACAATATGTGACTTTAAAGTTATTAGTGTTGATGATGAGGACCCATAACTAAACGAAATGTATTCCTTAGATCTAAAAAGCAACAAATCATGTGATGCCACATCTATGCACCAATAAAACATGACTTAGTGCACTTGACTATTGGTCTAAATTTTTTTTGGGCCTTTTTGGACACCTCAACAAAAATGTATATTTGTGTGGCATCATATTTGATTATGTGCCCCTAAAACCTTAGTTATAAGTAGGGGATTTTCCAAGTAAGCTACTGTAAAAATTTGGGAGTAATTTGAAATTTCCAAGTAGGATTTTGAGAAGCATGAAGTTAGTGTGCTCAACTACTAGGTCCTCTCCCCTACATATGATCTTATGATCCCATGATCTCTAGGGAAATGATAACATTGGTGTGTG
>VDFB02039866.1:0-22806 GCA_007258455.2 Sequoia sempervirens | reverse complement strand
TTTTGGAACAAACATCTCCACATTCACTTCCTCTTTGCTCTCCGAGGTCATCCCTAAATTTTGTGCTAACTCTTCTTTTTTAATACTCTCTTTCCTGAGCCTCTCAAAATCATTTTGATCTTTTCCCATAAGGGTTGTCACCCTTTTTCTTGTTTTGAGTTCTTTATTGAATAATGTGGCCAATGTGGCCTTATTCTTCTTGGACAGGGGGCACTTATCTTCTCTAATGTATAGGCATTCAATTTGGCCTCTTGTTCTATTGCTTCATGTCTCCTCTCAATCAAAATGTTCCAAAGCTCTGCAGGTAACTGTTTCTTTATATTTTGCATGTCTACTTCAAGAACTATAATATATTTTATAATAGCCTCTACTATCGTGGCCTTACCCACCTCATCAACCTCATTATACAAAGTTGCAGTTTCTGCTAACATATCATTTTGTACAGTTCCATTAAAAAGTGCATCAAATTTCATTGGATTGTGGGCTCTTATCGGATTTTTTTGTTTGTCTTCTTCTTTTCTTCTAGTGTCCTCTTCTTGCTTGCTTCTGCCTTCTTTTCTTGCATATGAACAAAAAATGCTTTCTTATCCTATTCCACTTCCTCCTCACTATCTATGTCAATGATATTAAACTTCTTCCTTTTTTGTATTTTCTTCACCTTTTCTCTTTTGGATGGGCTGCGGTCCTTCTTCTTCCTCTTCATCTTCAACATTGACACCCAAATACTGATCTCTGGTGGCCTTTGTCTTGACCTTTCTTCTCACATAGCTAGTTGGGTGTGCTTCCAAAGAAGCTTTTTCCTTCTCAGGAATCTTGGATTTTTTTCCATGATGTAGATCCAAGGTGAAGATCAATCACAATAATGGAAATATCAATTCTAAAACAAAGAATTCTTCCTTACAATGCTTCCAGCCTAATTGGCATCAACTCACCCTCAAGGGTCTCAACCCTTCAATCTTGCAAACAACAAAAAATCTCACCAAGGCCCTTAAAAAGATCCTCAACATGCATATAATTAAAATTAGATCAATTTAATACAACCTCCAAGTCAGGTTCATTGAAATCCATAAAACTCACCCTTTAACACTAGCTTTCCTTGTAGTAGTGGAAAACCTGTTTTTCAAGCTTTTGAACAAAATTTCCCAAAACACTTGAGAAAAAAATAATGGATTCGAGTACCCATTTCTTATTTATTCAACATACTAGAAAACAAAGCACACTTCCTTTGGACCGAGTGCCTCAAAAATGGACTTTTCACTGTTTTAGGCCTCTAATTAGGCCACTTTTCCAAAGAGACCTCCCTTGAATCTTCTCACCAGATCTTCTAACCTAAAAAAATTCTTATATTTGGTTCCCAAACCAAATATTTTTTAGGTCTCAAGACCCCAAATGCTCAAGCAAATCTCCAATACTAAAACCCTCCTTGTAGCCTAAAGAACTAGGGTTTTAAGACACCCCTATTGTATCTTCACCTTCGCAGCCACTCCTGATCAATCCAACTGCTCAAAAAACTTTAAATAGGTCCTCCCATTCTCAAGGAAAATTCATTTGTTCATTTACAATGTGGGTTTGTCAATTCATAGGTTTGACCCACCAAATTCCAAGAGAAAACACACATTTCTTGCCCTTCTTTTCATTATTCAAGCCAAGAAATTCTTATTTCATGCCTCCTAATCCTAAAGTATCATGAAATACATTCCATCACATCATCCCATTGAGTTACAATTGGAGACAGTAGGTGGGATGATGACTAAGACATTAAAATAACTTCAAAACCCTTGGGACTGTTCAAACCTGGTATGAGGATTTTGTTGGTTACAAGCCTTAAAAGGTGGAATTAATCCTTATAAAAACAAAAAATACAAACTAAAACATATATCTATATATTTAAATAAGAAATCAATTCCAAAGGAGCCTGTACGGCCTGCACACAGTTAGGAAATACTGAAAAACACAGTGAAAACAATAAGAAAACAAAAATACTTCAAAGTTTATTTCATTCACTTGGCTTCAACAACCACAAGTTGAGCCTTTCAAGGCTTTACATAGGATTTCTCTACCTTCTCCAACTAACCAATGCCCCTAACCACTAAACAACCAAATTTTAAAAGCATGTAACCGTTGAGATTACAAATATGTTGCTTAATGCAACTCAAATTTGAAACTTTATGACCCAATCTTAATGACCCCATTACATATAATTTCATATAATTGCCTTTTTAGGATTACAATGCAATTTGATGACTCATTTTAATGTAAAAGAGCATTGAACTACTAAACACATGAATTTGTAACTAGGTGATGAGGTTCCCCTGCACCATTCCCTAAGAGGATTTCTCCTTCACCGAAGCACTGGTTTGCTTTATAAGAGAACTAGTCTCCTTCCTCTTAGTTCCACTTGGTGAGGGAGGAATCTCAGAGGAATTCTGAGCACCTGAAGGAGTGGTAGCTTCTCTAACAGATCTCACACTTGATGAGCTTCTCAGAGCTCTATCCATTGCTCTTGCTTGTTCGAATTTCTCTTTTGTGAGGCCTATGACCTCCGCAAGTTGTGTAGCCATATTTTCAACCTTATTCTTTATTTGTGGCTTCCTTTGCTCCATATGAACCTCCATTGATTTTTCTTCATATGTGCCATATCTTCCTTTTGTGGTGTCCTTAGGTTTTCTCAACATATAATCTACAGATGCTATGATCTCATTCTTAGTAATCTCATATCCCATTCCCAGGATCTACATTATTCTAGGCTCTATTGTTTGTATGATACATTCATCTTTGGAAACCATGAAGATGATATCCTTCTTGTACTTCTCAACCATATTCTAGGGAATTCTCTCCCTCTCTTTCATCCTTTTTTGGAATACTACAAAGAATGCCACAAGGGCATCTTCATGTGCCTTTTCATCTCCTAAATCTCTTAAGAAGTCTCTGATTTGATGAGCAATAGGTCTCCCTTTTAAGCACACTACACTCTTTGTCCCAAAGAGTTCTTTCAAAAAGTAGAACAAAAAACACACAATTAAAGTTCCATACTTGAAGGGATGCTCGGTATCCTTTGTTTATTGCAGGTTCTCCATGAGTTGTTGCCTCAGTAATTCACATAGGTCATAATTTTCAACTTTCTCCACCATCTCATAAGCAGTATTAATGGTAGTGGCATTTACAAAATTCTCCCTATTGGAGAAATACAACTTGTAACCTATCCTCATGGAGACGTACTTCACAATAGGATTACTTATGTCTTTGATGGTCAAAGCCTTCCTATCATACTTTTCTCCTATTCACTCCATTATAATCTCATTCTTAATATATTTGAGTACTGGAATGGGTCTAGTGGCATACAACCCTATAACTTCCCTAATAACCTCCTTTGTGATTAGTCTAGGAATAACTGTCCATACAAATTTATCATGGATGCGGCTCAAAGCAATCCTTATCCAAGCATAGTCAAGGCAAAATTTAGGAAACCCTTGTTAGATGTCGAGCCCCTTTGCAACTAGATTTTGATATTCTGGCTTCAATGCAAAGTCATCACTAGTAAGTTACTTTATCCACACATCTTCCATTTTGGAATGGTCATATTCTTCAAGCTTGTCATGGATATATATTCTTATGTCCTCTGTGTGTAGGACTCTATATGGAACCCTCGAGCAAGCACCTTTCAGATCAACCTTGGTGGATTTTCCAAGATGCTTCTTAAATTTAGGTTGTGATTTCTCAGACACATCCACAACCCTCTATGTAGCAATTTCAATAGTTTCTAACTTGCTTTCAAATAAATTTCAGAAAAATTAAGGACAAAAAGTCCATAAATACCTTTCACTTTGATTTTTCATCTAGGGTTTTGCTTGTACTCCAACTCAATCACCTTGGTCACTCCAATTTTCTTCTTCACATCTCTGCTCTTTCTCAAATGCTCTCCTTCACTTGAAAAATTGAGTGCAAATGAACTTTTCTTAAGTAAGATCACTTATAAACCTTTCATTGTGACCTAATTTGTATTGAATACTGAAAAGATAGTAAAAACCCTAACTGTCTTCACAGTCAACTTGAAATGCTCCACAATCTTCTGCATGATGATATTTTCCACCAGAATTTTCTCCAATAGATCAAACATATTGACCTACACCACATATCCTCATGTTGAAGCATCAACATCATTTTCTTTGGTAGGGGATGAAATATTTTCATCAAAGCTCCCCTTGACCCAAAATTCTCAACTTAGTTTCCGGAGGAATCATCTGCATCGGATGTTGGTGCAAATTCATCCTTAGCCTCGATCTCTTCCATCTTTCTCCATATCTTGTCCATATCCTTCTTTGTCTCTACTAGATCAATATTTTGTACTGGATCATTCTTCTTTATCAGATTATCCTTCTTCATATTGTTGCTTCTATTAAACTTAGAAATGTGTCTAGCCTACTACAACTATAACATATAACATTCTTTTGACCAATCTTACTTCCATTCATCCTAGATTTATATTGATTATCTTTATGCCCAAATCCATAACATGTATAACAATAGCCATTGAAAGATTGAACCATTCTACCATTGATATATTCGTTCATCACTTGACTACTACATTCACTAGCTCTATGACCGAATCTCTTGAATATAAAACATTGACGAGGAAAGTATGGAACATTCTAATTCATTCTTCTTCTACATTCCATAGCCTTATGTCCAAATTTATTGCAGGAATAACAAAAACCATTAAAATATGGGTACCTTTGTGCATTTGGTTGTCTGACCGGTGGTCTTCTAGCTTCATTCCTTTGATTCCAAATATGCTTTCCATTGTTCTTCTTGTCTTCAATCTTCTTTTTAGGTTGGCTTGTTGTCTTTGAGGTTTCTCCTATGTTAAACCCTAATACTTCTTTATCTTTGGAGCCTTTATGATTTGCAATAATTTCATCAAGCTTTGTGGAATTCATCTTAAATTTGTCTTCATGAATTCTTTCTTTTTCCAGATCTGATCACAAATTCACAACTTCTTGTTCAAGCCTTGTACATTCTTCAAATTTTCTTTTCACCATTGCATTCAAGCATTCTTAAACTCTTTTTCTTTCTTCAACTTGCACCTTTGGTCTGGTGATTGTTTCATTTGCTTGCATCAACTACTCACTAGCCTCCTTATGCCTTTCTTTGAATTTCTTGATTTTTTCTCTCAAGTGTTTAATGTATTCATCTACTTCTTTGATATTTTCTTTTAGATCTCTTTTTTCACCTTCAATTCTTTCCAAATCTTCAAGAGAAAATTTGAGTTCTCCATTTATGTAAAATATGAAATCTTCTTTTGTAGATCCAACAACATGAATATCTTTCAAAAAAGTAGGTAATCTTCTAACAACCATGTGTTCAACCTCCAAGATCTTCCCCAAGCGGTTAAGCTCCTTCCAAGGAACCAAGCTCTGATACAAATTGTTGAACACCCAAAATACTAAGGGGGGGGGGTGAAACAATATTCTTTTGAACCAATTAAACATTTAACCCTTCAAATCATAACATATTCAATTGTAGTTATGTGAGGTAAAATGTGTAAAAGAAATAACAAGATCACACAAGCAATGAAACACATTACATTAGAGATTTGATTCATAAAACTAATCTAATTACAAACAAAGAAAATCCTCCAAAATCGTTCCATTGTTCTCTATTCTCAAGGATCCTCTAAATCATTAGTTCTCTCAGATTTGTATATTGCACTATGACTGTTTGGATGACAACCTAAGAAATGAGATGATGTAGAATGCAAGAATCTGAGTTCCTATATGATTGAATAAGTTGTATGATAATGCTAAGATGCCATGATATTGAATGCTGAAAATGATAATGGTGATATGACATATGGATATGATGCTAAAGACTATGATGAAAATGTTGTATAAGAACTAAGAGGATAACTAAAATACAGTTATGAAATTAAACCATGATTCTAAACTAAAATGCTACTAAATTGCTAAAATGCTAAATGCTAAAATGCTCTGGAATGTCGCAACGTCCTGAATGACTATAAATGCCTGACCAAAGATGACGAAAAACACGGAATTCGCTGTATTTTTATGTAACCCGGGCGGTATTCCGGTGATGCAACCAATGTGCCGCAAGATACCAGCAATGGTAGAGCGAACGCGTGAGATGGTGCTGAAGCTGAGAGAATCATGGGAGTGATGTTCCCCTCGACTCCAGGAACACCATGCCAAGTGTATAAGGGAATAAAATGCAGGAAAGAGCCAAGTGTCCAAAGTTTGTTTTGGAATTGGTTGAGGATAATTCTTTTCGTAATTTTTAAATATTAGACATATTTAAATTCATGTGATACCTGATGATGTGGCAAGAGGAAAAGTTGAGATGTGCCTAAATTCAAAATTAGGAAACTCTAAATTTAGTGAGAAGATTATTCATTAAATAAAACAAACTGTGCATTTTTTTATTTAATTAAAATTAGAAGAATGTGATTTAAGATGGTAGAATTAGAAAAGTGTGAACTATATAAATAAATTTGGAATTTATTTATAAGTAGATGAATTAAAAGGGGTTCATTAATTAAATAACTTGTATTTAATTAATTAATTGTCTTGAATGATTTTAGGTGTATACAGTAGTAATGAAAGAAAGAATGAAAACATCCAACAATATCACATAACACATGAACACCAAGATTTTTACATGAAAAACCCAAAATGGGAAAAACCACGGTGAGGATTAGCTCACAATATATTATAACCGGTTATAGTATATTACAAAAGTGCTCACTGTAGGTGGACTCACTGCCCACTAAGAAGTAAAAGAGATAGAAGAGATTGTGGCTCACAACTAGATTTGAACTGTTAGAATTGCATCTAACTCATGCATGAAATATAGTTCCAATGAAGCTCAGAATATAGACTCAAAACTCTTCATACTGATTTGAATTAACACTCTGCTTTGCTATGCATTTGCACTATATTAACACAATTCAAATTCACTAACTCTTATCACATGTCACCATCATCAAAATATTAAAAAATATCTAATTTATATATTTGCTTCACCTATAACATCAATTAGGTTGGCCTAATTAGATGTAAAATATAAAAAGTAGCTTGTTGGCTCAAGATCTATCCACACACACACTTCGCGACAAGATTCAAACCTTATAAAAATTTGAAATAGGTCCGTAAAAACCTAAAATAGCACCTATATAATGGATCAATACATACGTAACCTTCACAATGCACCCAACACATTAGGTTAGTACCAATAGTGACCTAATTTTAGAAATTTCCAATTGTACACCCATATCTAGATACACAAACCTTCAAATTCATGCTAACTAGAATATGCACTCCTCTGACACTTTTCAACACCTCCACAACTTTATAAAGCCAAAATCCAATCCGCGGAGAAGTGTGGACTCACCAACATATATGCATTGAACTGGAAATGTTTGATACTGCCAAGTTGAACTTCTATTACTCATAAATTCAAAACCAAAAACCCAACCAAGATGAAACTTTGGAATTAGGTTCCTCTATCAACCAACAAAATTATGTTAGAGGCGCAGAGAAAAATCTCTATTAGAAGACCAATGCGGACCCAAATATTGTATCCCTTATACACATAATCAACTGAATTGACACTTAATTTCTTCAATAATTGTCTTCATCGGATCAAACCTTCTTGTAAAATTATCTTTCACAATCATCCTTAGACATATTAAAGACACCCAAATTGATTTGCACCATAGTATATGTACCAGGATACAATGAACTGACATCAATGACAACACTGCAATGCATAACTATATATACCTTGTACCAATTCCACATGCTCATGTTTCCAACAAATATATCAATGGCATCTCCTCATTCTTCCAATAGGATTTGATTGGTAGGTGAATGAGTAGATGCATTTTGTCAATTGGGTGGTTGAGTCTAGTGGTGTGATATGGTGATGAATTGGTGACCATAGGTTTGAGTTGAAGTGGCTATTCATAACTTGAAGATAATGCTACCTACACTTAAGTAGTGGGGTCTTAAGCCCCATACTACCAGAAAAATTGAGGGCTCTTTGATAAAACCCTAACCAATGAGATAAAAATTGATCTTAGAGTTTTGGGTGTTTTAAGCATAATTGTGAGGTCCATTTTTCTCTAGGATGCACCATTTGAATTCTCAAGGATGAATCTCTAATAAAAGATATGGAATTATAGATTTGGTGCTCTAATACCATGTTAGAGTTGATACTTAACACCGCAATTTCTAAAGATCATCTCCAATAAAAAAACTTATCACAAAAAAGAAAAATAACAAATTTTCTATGGAAGCCTTGATAATTCTATTCATCCAATAATTAATGAATGAAAATAATATACAATTAATTAACCTTGATAAAGGATAAATAAACCCTAAATTAAACCTTAGTTGAGGATTAAATTAGATCATGATATGTGTGTTAATCCTATGTCTTTGAGATAAAAAAATGCATGACCTAAGCAAGCTTAAGTATGCTAATGTAAAAAGGAACCTAATAACTAATTGATTAGGTAATCACCCTTTTACTATAATAGTGGTTGTGTGTGTCTTTGTAAAGAGAAATATTCAAACAAAGAAGAGGGGTATCTCATATTTTCCAAGCTACATTGAGAGGTGCAATTTTTTACAAGTATATTTTTTTTCTATTTCTTGCTTCTTAGTGTAAATAAAACATGAAAGAGTTATCTATTATGGAGTCTTGATATTAAATGAGTCTTTTTTAATTATTTTTTTGGTTATAATTTGTTTCCTTGCATGTTCTTGAGGTTGTTAGAGCATAAGTGTTATTGTATGATGAATCCATATTAAGGTTGTTAGATCATAAGTGCCCTTTTATTTAAGTGGGAGTGTGATGAATATGTTCCTATATTCTTTTATACATAATATTGTGTTTCAAATATGGAAAAACCTTAGTTTTTTCATACCATAGATGAAATAAAAAATAGGTTAACTATGTATGTCAATCCTTATTGTGTTGTTGTTATTGGACTTTGGTTTGAGCATAAAAAAATTATGTTTAGCTAGTTCTTGTATTGATCTCTTGGCTCAAGGTTTGGCTAAAAGTATTATATGACTTGATGATGCCATATGGTAGGGTGGTAAGCACTCTCTCCTTAATAATTTTAGTCTACATAGAGTAGGATCTTGGACTTGAAGGCTTAGCAATGGTTTAATCTTTTTGAGGTATATAGAATCATTATATTTATATTATTGTAAGTTCTTAGGTTTTTTAAATATATTTTTTGTGTATTATTTCATTTGGTAATGGTTCAATTTTTCCTCAAGTTTTAGTAAGTTAATTACATTGTGATTTTCAAATGAGTATTTGAAATACTATTCATTATTATAAACATGAAACATTGTCTTTCTTTTGTAATATATCAAGTAATGAGATGTTTATGGCTTCCATTGTATGGTTTTTTAAATTATGATTCAATCTATCAATAGGTACTTATATTTTTTGAGTGGAAAGTTATAGCCTAAAAGGTTTTTTAAGCATGCAAATATATGTAGTCTATTGGTAATATAGATTAGATACAAATCTCCTCATTTGTGTTGTTTATAAGGTTTCTAACATTTTAGACACATGTAGGTATACAAATTAACATTGATCACTACTCTAGAAACTAAATGTTTGATTGCTTAAGTTGAAAATTTATAGAATTAAACATATTTGATAATTCTCCTCTTGTGACAAGACGATTTCATCGATTTTCTAGGAAACAATGGGCACATGCCCTCCATGACAGTAACATGTTTACCACAATAACTTGAGGCTCTTTAGTGTTAGGAATAGGATTACAGAGAAATATACAATAAAATGAATGTAAAAATAATATTAAATAACACAAATTTTCTTTTGAGTACATTTATATCCTACATGTTAGTGTTGATCTCAACAGGTTTATGGTTTGTCCTTGATGACAAAATCTCTGATGCTTATGATTTATAATGGCACTTCTTTGATGTCTCTTGGCTATTACATAAAGTTATTTGTTATGCTTTAATTTCATGGTGATGAGAATTCTGGTTCAAGTTATGAATGCTATCTCTTTGACTAACAGAGTTTGGAAGATGGTTTCTTTGTCAGGATGGTTCTTTTTGCATATCACAGGTGTTGGTTGTTTCTCATTCGGACTTACACATATTGGCATGAGTATGGCAGGGTCTCCCCGATCCACTTTGAAATGTCTGAGTTGCCTATCGGCAAGACATTTTAGATGTCATGGCGATTGAATTTATCTTACAGGCTGTTGTCGGCAAGACTTCTCTTTTGTTTCGGCGACAAATGTGTTCTATATCAGCATATGTTATACCATCGGGATAAGGTCTTATCGATTTCCTTATGTCTCCCCAACCCGCTTCGTATCGAGCATATCATCAAAGGAAATCATCCTGAGTAATGTCTTAGTGAGTCCTTCTTGTCTTACCGACTCATGCTCAAAAGGTTTTATCTATTTTTCAGGAGGAGTCTCACCGAACAACTCTTTGAGAGAACTTCGGCCAAACTAAGCGTATCGAGCTGGGGTCTTGGCGATTTCACTTGGTCTCACTGATTAGTGCTTGGTGGAATTTCATCTACAAAGTTGTGGCGGCCATTATATGTCTTGAAAACATCGGTTACAAATCGACCAAAAAACATGAAGGTAGTCTTCGTATAAGAGTTAGGGTTTTTCGCGAAAGGATCCTGCCTCACTGATGGAAATTAAAAGCAACCTTGTCGGGCATATCTTCTATCCCGGCCTTAAGCACCCGCTGAATAAATTTTTTGGTTTGTCGCTTTTTCTCCAAGAGGTCTCCCTAAAGATCGTTACACGGATGACCTACACAAGGATTTCTATCAAAGGCTCATCAAGCAGAGATTGATAATCGCCTCCTTTGGCGATCTATTGTGAGCTCGGGATGTTTTGACAAAACAAGGGGCAGTCTACATAGTGTTTCCCCAACTATGTATAGTCTTGGCGACTTGGAAATGACAAAGGCCTTCGACATAGGTATTGAATTGTCACGGCGACAATGTGTGTCAAGTGACTCTCGGCAAAACATTATGAAGTCTTCAAGAGGTCTCTCCGATATTGTTTTGTTACAGCGATAGTGAATGAAACTAAAGGGCATCTCCGTAAGAAGTTTCCTCAGGACTCGGCGAAAGAATAATATACTAAGGAAGTCCATCGGCGTAGCATGTTGTATTCGATATGTCTTCTCTCCAAATCATGTGTCACAGCAAAAGCGAATTGAATGTCTGGCAACGTTAAAGTTGCATTCGACATAACGTGTCATCGATTGAATTAAAAGGTTGTTAGGGAAAATATTTTGAGCTTATTCTTTTTGACTAGGTATCAAACCCTAGCCTGGCCGCCATCATGAGTGTTTACGTTTCTGTTGTTGTTGACTGTAACGGTTCTTACAGAGGTTTATGGAAGGCTTATTTGGTGCATTTCTGACTGGAAGCTCGACAGTGGATAATGGAGCCATGGGAGTTATAGATGCCCCCGATGTTATGATTTTTGTGGTGGGCAGTTGTGCGTTTTATGCAGAGAAATGATCTCACATGTTTCAGATTTGTTGAGAACGGCTCTTAGCTGGGTTGGTTGTTCTGCCATTACTCCTGAAGACAGTTACCTATCTGGCATGTAAATCAAGATGTATATATAGAAGCAGAAAACTTAGTTTTCTATTTGACTGTTGATGTAATTTTGAGATTATCATTCCTTGGCTGTATAAAAATATATAGATAAAACTTTGCAATAAAATTTGTATAACAAGATGTAGAGATTGTGAGTTTCTTCTCTATGAGGTATTTTAGGGATTCAATTATTAAATCTTTAAGGTATTCTGTAGATGAGAAAACAGAGAGATATGTGCTTAACTGAAAACAGAGAAACCCTCTGAATCATTATTATTGTTCAAAACATAATTTGAGGGGTTGGTACTCCTTGAGATAGATATCTCTAAATGAGGGGTTGGTGCTCCTTGAGTGGGTGCTCAAAAATCAGCCTATAAGGCATTGTGAATAGTTGATTATAAGATTAAGCCAGGAAGGCATTTAGGGAGTGGTTTTTATACCCCAGGAGGGTTTTCCACTCGGAAAAATATTGTGCCTCTTTGTTCTTCTGTGTTCTTTCTGTTTTACTATGTTGTTGTTGTTTCTGTTCACTGTTGAGTTATTACTTTTCTCAATTCTGTTTATGAATGATTACATTCAACTCATGAATGCATTAATCAGAGTAATATTGAGAACAAATCTGTGATATGTTTTGAAGTTTTTGAAAAATTGGTCAAATCTGTTAAAACATGATTCACCCTTCAAGGTGTCATTTTAACTCCAACGTTAGACCCTCTATTAAGCATGCCATTTGTTGCAAGTATGAAGGTGTTGTCATTGATGTTAACAAGATTTTGTTGTCATTGGTGTCAATTGTAGTGGTTGAGAGAGATTGTTGCTTTGATTAGTTGCATTATGTTGTCATTAGTTAAGTTATTGGTGTCAACCTCTAGTGTTGCTTTGATAAGCTTTTGGTTATGTTTGAGGTGGTGATAAAGATGTTGAGGTTATTGAGAAAATTGATAAAAAGAGGAAATAGGGTGTTGCAGAGGTGTTCTATTTTTGCTCCACATTTATTTTGGGTTGAAGATCTACTTATGTGGTTTGGATATGTTGGTTAGAGGTATTCAGAGTTTATATATCTAGAATTTGGGCTTCTGGATTTGTAGTGTTGCTTACAAAGGTGTTTGGGAGAAATGTTTTTGCTCCACGTTTCTCTGTAGTTGTGCTTTAGAAATTTTGCTTCTGAAGGTGAGTGTATGGTGTTGATAGCTTACCTTCAAGTGGGTTTGAGTTTTTACACTTTGGAAGATGGTTTTTTAGAGTTACAGTGTTTGACAGTGTAGTTTAAGTGTACTAGGCTTATACATTTTGAAGGTGTGAGTTGGTGTCAAGAATTTGTTGGATCTCAAGTGATTTGTGGATTATTCTAGATTGTCTAGAAGCGTGGTGTGTGGTTCTAAATTTTCCCTTGTATTTGAGGAAGCGTGTACTTCAAATTTTAATGGTGTTTACACAGGTAACAATTGACCTGGTGTTTACACTACATTTGAAGATGTTTAAGCGTTGATGAAGGTGTAGCATGACGTGTGAGAGTTAATTTAGGTCCCAATTAAGTTTTTTATTGGTCCACTTTCATTCCTCTCCACCACGAGAATGCTTAGTGCCAACCTATTTTTTAATTTGTAAAGTGTAAGGTGTGTGTAGCTGACTTGAAGATGCTTTTCAAGTTGTGGATTGTATAAATGCAAGGTGAGTTGATGCGAGATGGAGTGTGGAATAGATTTGAGTGTTGTGATGTGAAATTAAGTGCAAAGATGTAAAATGCAGTGTGAGCTATAATGCAAGATTGTTGAATGCAATGGGCTGAAGGTATTTTGATCTCTTGAGGGTTGCGAGTGTTGTTGGAGCTCTTGTGGTGGATTCTCTATTGCA
This sequence comes from Sequoia sempervirens, assembly GCA_007258455.2. Classification (NCBI taxonomy): domain Eukaryota; kingdom Viridiplantae; phylum Streptophyta; class Pinopsida; order Cupressales; family Cupressaceae; genus Sequoia; species Sequoia sempervirens. The sequence goes on along the minus strand of VDFB02039866.1, from coordinate 9,306 downwards.
TTGAGACCATTTTCTTTATGTTATATTATATCTTCTTTCTTTCTTCTATTTCGACAGTGAGCTTGGGTTGTGAGCCCTTCTAGATAGTGTGTCCTATTCTAGTAGTGAGCCTTTTTGTACCAGTTTTGCAATTACTTATATTGTGAGATGATCCTCACCATGGGTTTTCCCTCTTAGGATTTTCCACGTTAATCCGGTGTTCTCTTGTGTATGGTGTTGTTTCAGTTTCTATTATCTACATTTCATATTTAAACATTATAACAGATTAAGGGTTTAATGAATGCATGTGGATTTGATTGTTGTTGAGGGTTTTGATGTTTTAATTGGATACAATTGATTCACCCCCCCTTCTCAGTTTTCTTGTTCATTTAATAATTGGTATCAAATAAAGGTTCCTTGGAGAAAATATTGACCGCTTGAGGTAGATCTAGGATGACAAACAAGAAGGAGATCCCTATGTTTGATGGTACAAACTATGCATTCTCAAAGGTTAAAATGGAAAGCTATCTAGTTTACCTTGGGTTTGATGTTGCATAGGTAGTGAAGACTACATTTACCATACTTGCAAATGGAGTGAGTACAAGTGATGAAATCAAGGCCTATGAAAGAAATGGTAAATCAAGGTTTTTCCTTTTGAGTAGTCTTGCAAATTTTGAATTAGTGAAAGTGATGGATTTGAAAACTACTAAAGAAGTTTGGGATAAACTAGAAAGTATTTATGAAGGAGATGATAAGGTTAAACAAGCTAAGATGCTGAATCTAAAGACACAATTTGAGAACTTGCGAATGTTTGAAGATGAAACAATTACAAGTTACATGTAGAGGGTTGATGAACTTGTCAGTGCAATGAGAGGTCTTGGTGCAAAAGTCAAAGAACCAAAAATGGTAAAGAAAATTCTCAGAACTCTTCTTGATTCTTATAGTGGAAAGGTTTCTACTATTGAAGAAGTTGCAAATTTTAATACTTACATTAGAGATCAGTTGTATGGCACACTAACTATATTTGAAATGAGAAAAAATGGTCCGAATAAAGGTGCAAAAGTGGAGATTGCTTTCAAGGCTAGAAAATAAAAAAAGGTTGAACATTCAGATGAAGATGATCTTGATGATGTACAAGCTAACTTTGTAAGAATCATGAAAAAGGGAACCAGTAAGTATGAAGGTAAATTACCTTTCAAATTTTTTCAGTTGTAGAAAAATTGGTCACTATGCTTCAAGATGTCAAAATAGAGTTGTGAACAATAAGAACAAGGAAAACAAAGGAAAGATGATCAAGAAAAGCTATTATGTTAGAGAAAATGTTGGTATTTCTAATGATGAATCTAATTATGGAGATGTTGATGATAATGAATGTTTGTTCTTATCTTTAAAAGATGAATCTACTTATGCTAATTGGAGGTACTTGGTATATGCTTTTCATATTAGACAGGATAAGAACTATTGGCTTATTGACAGTGGTTGCTCAAATCATATGACCAGAGACAAGAGTATGTTTGTTAAACTAGAAAAATATGATGGAGGACTTGTTAAATTTGGAGATGATTCAGGTGCTGAGATATGTGGAATAGGTTCAATCAGTTTTTATGGCAAGCATAATACTAAAGATGCTTACTATGTTAAAGGTTTAAGGTATAACCTATTGAGTGTTGGAAAAATGTGTAGCAAAGGGTACAATATTATGTTTCAGGATGATGGATGTGAGATTAGGAAAGGGTCTAGAACTATGATTGCTGCTGGAAAGAGGACAGGTGGAAATATCTATCAACTCAAGTGTGTTGATGGTCACTGTTTTATGACTCAAATTAATGATAGTTGGTTATGGAACATGAGGATGTGTCACATTAATTTTGACAACTTAGTTAGAATCAGTTTAGTTCAAGTAAGGAAAGATTTTCCAAAGACCACAAATCCTATCAATGTTGTTTGTAGAGATTATCAATTTGAAAAAAAACAAGTAGTTTCACAGGAAAAGAACAATCTTCTATCAGATTGTTGGAATTGGTGAATACAAGAATTTTTGGTCCTACAAGAGTGAAAGTCTTCAAGGTGACAGGTATTTCATGCTTTTGATTGATGATTATTCTAGAATGACATGGGTTACTTTTCTTAGAGAGAAATATGAAGCCCTAGATAGATTGAAAGCATTTAAAGTTATGGTTGAGAATGAAATGGAATTGAAGATCAAATGTTTGAGGTTTGACAGATATGGAGAGTTCACCTCTAATGAATTTAACATGTTTTGTGAGAATCATGGCATAAAAAGGCACTCGTCTTCCCCTAGGACTCCTCAAAAAAATGGAGTGGTTAAAAGGAAAAATAGGACCGTTCAAGAAGCTACAAGGACTATGATGAAAGAAGCTAACCTGCAGGAAGTATACTGGAGAGAAATAATTCATAATGTTGTTTACATACTTAATAAAGTTCAAGTAAAAGCTAATAGCACAAAGACTCCCTATGAGTTGTGGTATGGAAGGATCCCTACTATCAAGTACTTTAGAGCGTTTGGAAGCAAATGCTATATCAGAAGAGATGATGGAAACTTAGGAAAGTTTGATGTAAGGTATGGTGAAGGTATATTCCTTGGATATTCCACTAAAAGAAAAGCTTACATATGTTACAAAAAAAGGCTAAGAAGGATTGTTGAAAGTGCAAGTGTCAAGGTTGATGAAAAATTGAGGAATTCAATGGTGATAGATGGATATGAATTAGATGAACCTGCTTGTAGAGGAGAAGAATAAGAAGAAAAAGATAAGGAAAAGGAAGTATAGCATGAAGAGGAAGAAGCTTCAGAAAAGACTCCTAAGACCCCTAAGTATGTACAGAGAAATAATTTCGAAGAACAGATCATTGGAGACAAAAGCAAAGGTGTGTTGACAAGAAGAAGAGTTGCTAAAGTAGAGGTAAATCTGTGTTTACTTTCTAAAGTTGAACCTAGAATAGTGAGTGAGGCATGCAAAGATGAATATTGGATGAAAGAAATGGAAGAAATTATGCAGATTGGGAAGAATCAGATTTGGGAGCTTGTTCCTAGACCTGAAAATGAGAACATAATTGGTACTGAGTGGGTATTCAAAAACAAGCTGAATGAGAATGGAGAAGTGGCAATAAACAAGGAAAGGCTTGTGTGTAAGGGTTACTCACAAGTTGAAGGAATAGACTTTGAGGAGACATTTGATCTAGTGGCTAGAATGCAAGCAATCGAGATGTTTTTGGAATTTGTAGCACATAAGGACTTTAAAAGTTTATCAGGGTGATCTCATAGTGGTTTACACTTTTTGGGACATCTTGATTTTTGCTTAAATCACATATTTTTAGAAAATATAATGATTTAAGAAGCCTTGAAAAGTTCCATTTAAAGGATTTCAATTGAAGAGGGTTTGATCTTTGACCACCTTAGATCAAACCCCCTTGGATAGAACCCGCTAGTTTTAAACCATACCTATAACGAAATCTCCTTTACACTTATCAAAATGCTAAAAAAAACCACTTTTAATTTACCTTTTGGGGATCAAATGAATTCATTTAAAATTTATTTTTGTAAGCATGTAGTCCTTATTATAAGCTTCCCAAAAAGTATAATTTTAAATATATTTAATTTGATTATTATATTTATTTTTTATTTCTTGTGAATGTAGGTTTTTCACAAAAAAATCAAGCTCTCGGCCTCTAATATGGAAAATGGCAGTTATAAAAAAATCTAAAAATATCTATGCACTCGATATTGATGTCCTTGATCCAAAAAAAAAAAAGAGAATTTTGATACATACAAAAAAGTTATGTGTTAGCAAGTAAATGTATGTCTAAATTATAATTGGTTTGACTTCAAGACTTAATTAAGAAAAAAAAATCAATAAAACACTATGAAACCAATTGAATGCACTAGATATCATAGTTATAAATCTAAATTCAAAAAAAAAAATTCCTTCATAAAAAAATTTATGTGTTAGCAAGTACACATCACTCTTTAAAAATGGTGTTTACTGTTAAAAACTAGCTTTCAAAGATGGAAAAAGAAATACAATTTGATTCCAATTTATTTATTTTTAAATATATTTAGAATCTACAGACAAAATGTCACAAATCACTAGTTTGCATCATCTTCAAATTCCTCATGGTTTAACAACTATAGGTGCTTGAAAGTGAAGATTTAGTTAAAAAATTTAGTTCAATGTCAAGTTTGGCCAAAAAGTGTAAACCACTATTGTGGGATCACCCTCAGATGGATGTGAAGTTTGCTTTCTTGAATGAAGAATTGGAAGAAGAAGTTTACATGGAACAACCGAAAGGATTTCAGTTATGAGACAAACACAATATGGTTTGCAGATTGAATAAGACATTGTATGGATTGAAGCAAGATCCTAGAGCTTGGTATGCAAGGTTGGACAAGTATTTGATACAACATGGATTCAATAAAGGCACCATAGATAGTAACCTTTACTTTAAGGTTGAGAAAGATCAAATCTTGATAGTGGTTGTGTATGTTGATGACATAATTTCTAGAGGTAATGAAGCTATGTGCAAGAAATTTGTAGAAGAAATGCAGAAAGAGTTTGAAATGTCTATGTTTGGTGAGATGAATTTCTTCCTTGGGCTAAAAATCAATCAAACAGATAAAGGCATATTCATTTCATAATAAAAGTATGTTAAATAAATGTTGAAGAAGTTTGGAATGGAAGACTCCAAACCGATATGTACTCGTATGGTTACTGGTTGCAAACTAAGTAAGGATGATGAATCCCATAAGGTTGATCAAAGCAAGCATAGATCTATGATTGGTAGATTGCTATACCTAACTGCTACTAGACTGGATATCATGCATGTAGTTTGTCTTGTGGCTATATTTCAAGAAGATCCTAAAGAGACACATGTTGCAGCAGTGAAGAAGATATTCAAATATTTGAAGGGCACTCCAGATTATGGCTTGTGGTATCCTAAAGATACTAATTTCACATTGAGTGCTTACATAGATGTAGATTGGGCTAGTTGCATAGATGACTAGGAAAAGTACAAGTGGTGGTGCATTCTTTCTTGGATGCATATTGGTATCATGGCTAAGTAAGAAACAAGATTCAATTTCATTATCTACTGCAGAGGCTGAGCACATTGTAGCAACATCTTGCTGCACACAAGTGTTGTGGATGAGGAAAATATTGAAGGATATCAGAGTGGTGTATGATGAGCCTATTTCTATCTTTTCTGATAATACAAGTGCAATCAATATTTCAAAGAACCCAATGATGCATTTAAGTACAAAGCATATTTTAATCAGATATCACTTTCTAGGAGAGAAGGCTATGGGGAAAGAAGTGAAGCTTGAATATGTACCTACAAAGGATTAGATTGTTGATATATTTACTAAGGTTCTTCCTAAGGATACTTTTGAGTATCTCCAGGAGAAGTTGGGGGTTATTTCCCCTCCTTTGAACTAGATGCATATGGAGATGTATCAATCCAATGGATCTATGGATTCATTCTTTGTATAGACTAATGTTGGTGGCTACCTCTTAGGGGGGGTAGGTAGTGACACTATTGTAGTATGAAGTGAGTGTTGTTATTTTATAGAGGTTGCTAATTTGGTTGGTGTGTACTCCTAAGGGGGAGTATTCAGAGTAGTAAAAAGTATCTTGGTTCAATTTCAAAGGAAGAGAACAATGAATTTTTTTTTATCCTTTTCCATTGGTGTCAAAGGGGGGAGAGAGAGTCATGTGAAAAAGTCTATCTATACAGGGGGAGAGTGAAGCACTTAAAAAGGAAAAAATTGAAAGGGGGAGAGATAATCATGAGAAAAAGTCTATCTGTAAAGGGAGAGAGAATCTTGTAAGGAGGAGAGGTGGAGAATGTTGTGTAGGTTGTCTAATTTGAAAAAAAAGGAGAGTGTGTATGTTATCTTTGATGATTTTTCACATCTTCTCTTGCCATCAATGATAAAGGGGGAGATTGTTGCAAGTATGAAGGTGTTGTCATTGATGTCAACAAGCTTGTGTTGTCATTGGTGTCAATTATGTAGTGGTTGAGAGAGATTTTTTCTTTGATTAGTTGCATTATGTTGTCATCAGTTAAGTTACTGGTGTTAGCCTTTGGTGTTTCTTCAAGATAAGCTTCTAGTTATGGTTGTGGTAGTGATAAAGATGTTGAGGATATTGAGAAAATTGATAAAAAGAGGAAACAGGGTGTAGCAAAGGTGTTCTGGTTTTACTTTGCATTTATTTTGGGTTGAAGTAATGCATGTGGTTTGGATATGCTAGTTAGAGGTGTTCAAATTTTCTATATCCAAAATTTGGGCTTCTGAATCAATGTGCAAAAGAAGTTATGTTCACCAATGTGTGAATTGGATTTACAGTGTTGCTTACAAAGGTGTCTAGGAGAAATGTTTTTTCTTCATGTTTATCTACAGTTGTGCTTCAAGACTTGCAGTTCTAAAGGGGAGTTTATGGTGTCGATAGCTTACCTCATTCAAGTGGGTTTGAGGTTTTATGCTCTAGAAGATGGTTTTCTAGAGTTATAGTGTTTGGTAGTGTAGTTTGAGTGTACTGGGCTCGTACATTTTGAAGGTGTGAGTTGGTGTGAAGAATTTGTTGGATCTCAGGTGTTTTGTGGATTATTCTAGATTTTTTAGAAGCGTGGTGTGTGGTTCTCAAGTCGCCCTTGGATTTGAGGAAGTGTGTACTTCAAAGTTTAATGGTGTTTGCACGGGTAATGATCAACCTGGTGTTTACACTACATTCAAAGATGTTTAAGTATTGATGAAGGTGTAGTGTGGTGTGTGAGTGTTGATTTGGGTCCCAATTAAGTTTTGTATTGGTCCACTTTCATTCCTATCCACCGTGGGAATGCTTAGTGCTGACCTAATTTTGAATTTGTAAAGTGTAAGGTGTGTGTAGCAGACTTGAAGATTCTTTTCAAGTTGTGGATGGTATAAATGCAAGGTGAGTTGATGTGAGATGGAGTGTGGAATAGATTTGAGTGTTGTGATGCAAAATTAATTGCAGAGATACAAAATACAGTGTGAGCTATAATGCAAGATTGTTGAATGTAGTGTGCTGAAGGTATCTTGATCTCTTGAGGGCTGCGAGTGCTGTTGGAGCTATTGTGGTGGATTCCCTATTGCATTGAGATCATGTTCTCTATGTAAAATTCTATTTTTTCTTCCTTCTATTCTGACAGTGAGCTTGGGCTGTGATCCCTTCTGGACAGTGTGTCCTATTCTGGCAGTGTGCTTTTTTGTGCCAATTTTGCAATTACTTATATTGTGAGGTAATCCTCATTGTGATTTTTCCCTCTTAGGGTTTTCCACATAAATTTGGTGTTCTCTTGTGTATGGTTTTGTTGTTGCAGTTTTAGTTATCTACATTTCATGTTTAAACATTATAATAGATCTAGGGTTTAATGAATGCATGTGGATCTAATAACATTATCTAGTCTCTTAAAGTAAATGCAATGGTTAGAATGACATCTACTATAACCTTGTTTTGTCATAAAATTGTTAAATTTTAAATACTGTTTCCTTAGAACTTGGTTTAGGCTATACAAGCTCTTCTTCAACTTGCATACTGATTTATCCTTCCCTTTGACCTCATACCCTTGTGGCTGATCCATATAAATATCTTCCTCCAAATCCCTATGGAGAAAAGTTGTCTTTACATCTAATTGCTCAAGATTCAAGTCTTCTACTGCCACTAGACTTAAAATATTTCTAATTGAAGTAATTTTAACAAGAGAAGACATTTCATCAAAATATATATCTTTTTCTATGTAGAACCCTTGACAACAAGTCTTTCCTTGTACCTCTTTTTTCCTCCATTTTCCTTCATCTTGAAAACCCATTTTTTCTACAATTGTCATTTAAATTTAGGCAACTCAACCAAGATCCAAATCTTTCTATATCAAATATTTCATTGCTCTTTCATTTCTTTCTCCCACTTATTTTTGGTTTCTACTTGCATTACTTCACATTTTGGTTCACCAAAATCAGTCAACGATACATAATACAATGAAGGAGAGTATCAGTCAGGGGGTCTACTTAACCTTTGTTGTTATTTTTGTTTAAATTTTTTATTTATTGGCACCTTTGGAACTATATTATTATGATTTCATCAATATCTATTTTGTGTTTTCCTTTTCTTGTTTCTTTCCCTACAACTGATCTTTATGCATGACCTCTCCTTGAATATCACATCTCTACTCCTAATGATTTTGTGAATTTTATAATCCCATAAGTGATAACCAAAATCATTAATTCCATATCTAATATAAGTACACTTTTTTGGTTTTTCCTCAAGAGTTCTTCCATTTTGTATATAAATATGGACAAATGCTTCACAATGGAAAGTTTTCAAAAATGAGTAGTCTACTTTTTTACCTTTCCATGCCTCCTCTAGAATACCACCATCCAAATAACTTTAAGGCACTCTGTTTATTAATTAAACATCAATATCTATAACATCTTCCCAAAACTATAATGGTAACTACATGTAATATCGTACTCCTTGCACACTCGATGATTGTCCTATTCATCCTTTTTGAAACACCATTTTCTTGTGGTGTTCTTGGAGCCATATTTTGTATATGAATCCCATGGTATGAACAATAACTATCAAATTCTTTATTGTAGTATTTGTATCCATTATATAATCTAAGACACTTCAACTTGTTTCATATCTCATTCTCAACCAAAGCTTTCCATTTCTTAATTGTATCAAAGACATTAGATTTTCTTATTCATTTTTTTTCTAGTTGCATCATCAATAAAAATAACATAATAATAAGAGCCACCAAGGGATGATATTTAATTTGATCCCCATACATCTAAATGCACAAGTTTAACTTTTCACTCTTATGTTTTCCATAAACATAGTTTTTACATAAATCCAAATTATCCTACTTCAAACCTAGCAACAAATTATTTGAGTGGAGAATCCTCATCCTCTTATCACTCATGTTCCCAAAAATATGCTGCCACAATTTTATATCTATTCTTGTAGAAGCCAAGGAAATACAAAAATAAGAATTACTAGTACATAAATACAATGTACCTTTTCTCCTTTCACTATTATCATGACCCTTTAGTGACCTTCCACCAATTCTTTGTAAATATAACTATACAACCTTCACTTCCCAGTTGTCCTGCTAAATTTGATTTCTTATCAAATTAGGATCATGTCTTACCTCTTTCAACATTCATTAGTTTCCATTCAAATAATTTTATCTACATCTTACCCTTTCCAATAATTTTATATGGTGCATCATCACCTAAATAAACCTACCCAAAATCACCTTGAACATAGTCTTGAAAATATTTTCTATGGG
>VDFB02039865.1:0-12992 GCA_007258455.2 Sequoia sempervirens | reverse complement strand
AGATATGCCTTTAATACCACTTCATGATGGTTCCATACCCACAAAGATCAAACTACTCCATCTCCTACACCCCTAGGATCCTTTCTAGGTCAAGATCAAAGTACCCCATCATTAAGAACAACAAAGGCATACATCCTTGATGCCCTCTCAAAATTCTACCTACATTAACCCATCCATGATACCTCCATATCATTCATCTCCATCCACCCATCCCATTGCTCTTGGAAGAAATTTGGGTGCCAAATGTCAAAAGCTTCCATATCAAAATCCACATATATCAAAGGATCAACATGTCTCCTCAAAGGGACATGCAAAAATAAAAGAAAATCTAATCCAAAGTCAAAAGAAAAAAAATCAAAGGCCACAAAGGCCCATAAATAAAAAAAAAAAATTGAAAGGTCACAAAGGCCCATATGGGTGATCCCACAATAGTGGTTTACAATTTTGGCCAAACTAGACACTAAAATTATTATTTTTAAACTAAATCTTCACTACATCAGGGCACCTATAGTGGCTAAAACCATGAGGAATTTGAAGATAGTGCAAACTAGAGTCTCATTAAATTTTGTCTATAGATTCTAAAAATATTTTTTTCAAAATTTTTGGAATCAAATTGCACTTCTTTTTCCATCTCCCACGAAAATAGATTTTTTTCAGAAAACAACATTTTTAAAAAGTGACGCACACCGTATAACGAATAACTTTTTTTCCATGAAGGATAAAATTCTAATTCTTTCAAATTTAGATTTGTAACTTTGATATCTAGTGCTTCCACATGGTTAGATAGTTTTTTATTGAATATTTTTTCTTTAATCAAGTTTCAAATTCAAACCAATTACAATTCAGACATAGCCACTATATAACGCTAACATTTTGTATATATAGAAATTCAAATTATTTATTTTGTTGGATCAAGGACTTCAAATATCTGGTGCACTCATATTTTGAATTTTTTATAATCTGCTATTTTTCCACGTAGAACAAAGACCTTCATTTTCGATGAAAATCCTATGTTTAATAAAACTAAGAAAACAAATACATAATAAAACCAAAACATATTAAAATTATATTCGTTGTATAGCTCATTCTGAGGACTACTTGATTCCAGTTGTGTTTGTGAAGATTCCTCCATTTTCATTCTCAACCGAGCTTTCGAAGTGCTAAAATTTAGGTTTTTCTTGTCTCGTGGGATGAGGGATAAGGGGGGTTCGTACAAACCCCTAGGGCTTCGAGTGAACCTCTAGGGGTTCACTCAAATCCCTTTCCAATGCATTTTTTTTTTGGTAGCCAAATTCAAAGGGGTTTGCTCAAACCTTGGTTCGACCGAACCACTAATGCGATTGATCGAACCAATAGGTTCGTACGAACCCCCAAAATCACATTTTTTGACTTGGGGTCATTTTTTGTGAGTTTTCCTTCCTCGCTTGAATTGTAAACCACTATTGTGGATTCACCCATATATCAAAAAGAAAAATCTCAAAGGTCACAAAGGCACACAAAGCAAAAAGCAACGTCAAAAGCTATGTGGATTCCTAAAAGTCTCATAGAAGCAATAAAATCTAAATTGGCATCCAAATTTGCTAATCGAAAAGCTTCCTCCAATCACCCATCTAAAAACCTATTACCTTCAAACTCTATTTTTCCTCCATCACTCAACCACCCTTCAAGGCGTGTGTCAATGTTGATCTAGCCATCCTTTCTGTATAACCATCAACAAGCATTCCAACCTCCTATCCATTATCCAACATCCATCCCCCATTATCCTCCTTTAATCCAAACCTTTACATAAGTCCTTATCTTCTTCCATCATACCATTAATATACCAACGTTTATGAGTCTAATCCTCATTTCCATGGTTTATTAGAGCACATATTCAAGGATATTAGCTATGAAACTTGATGCTTGAATCCTTTCTCCATCTCACTATCATACATATACTATCTTCCATATTCCTCTTGCACTCTACACTTGGGGGTAAGTTTCATCCATCCTATCATTCATATCCATTATCCTCTTTAGGTTCATCCTTTACCTTTCCACCTTTGATCTTGACAAGGTTAAGGATCTTCTTGAATGCCATACATCTTATCCTATACACTTTATCCATATCTTTCGTACCATATCCTTCACCTTATCCATATTCCACCATTCTATCTAAATACATCATTTCTTCCCTTCCTTGGTCTTGATGAGGAATAGGGGAAAATTATTTAGGAATTTGTGTCCATATTTTATTTAGTTGATCTTGATCATCCTATTCATTATACTTATCCTTGTATTCTTCCATTCCATATCTCTTAGCTTATCAAAATCCATGTCCCATTTCCTTCCTTTGTTCTTGATGAGATTAGGGGAAAAATTACAAATGTATGCTTTGGATTCCCTTTCATACCTTATGCATTACCATTCCATCATAGTTCACATCCTTATCATTTATCCATGATTACACTACCCCAGGGTGGGTCATCATGTCTCTTTGCAACCTTGAATCTTATCATGCAAATCATATTTGAGCCTAATTGTAAAACATTATCCAATCCTTATATCTTTTGCCAATCAATCATCAACAATCATCAATCTTATCGTACTTAGAGGAATCAGTGATCCTAAGTACTTATCATCATCATCATCATGCCCTATGGAATCGATCATTCCTAGCATCCAATCAGCCAACCATTATTATATTTTGACAAAAGATATGTTGCTTGTGTGACATGTTTTGTAGTGAATCTTTCCTTTTGATCTATCATTTATCCATGGTTTCATTACCTCTATTATGGAAGATCTTGTTCCTTCAATCAGTCATCTATCACATTTCATCTCACTCCATCTTTACAACTTCAAAAAATCCATAAAAATCATAAAATATCTTGAAAAAAAAATCACATATTCCAAAAATCCAAAAAAATAATCAATGATTATGAAAATCCAAAAACAACGCATAACTTCAAAAATCCCTAAACAGTGACACTTTCAGATCATCACACTGCTTTTCACTTCAACAAAATTAAACCGCGCTAGGATTGACAATCAAGCAAACATTATAACATACATATCAACCCATCTTACAAATCCAGCCAAACACATAAACTGTAACAAAAATCCATCCAACATTGAAGCATGATGCATGTTTTCCTATTTATCTTTGATTGATTTATGATTTTTATCTTTGGTGGCATGTCTTTTAGCTTATCAAGGATGTCTTGCACTAGAGAGGTGAGGATGGGGCATGTTCACTTGTATGTTGTTTGTGGATTGTTTCTCATTTACAATAGGACTCATCTTACGACATAGTTATCCAAAACCATCGAGGACCTATGAGTCTAGTGTGGATGATAGCATTCCTTATCTGATAGTATCTTCCATGCAATAAGTATTCAGGTCATCTAAGGTCCTTATACCTAGATGCTTATACTTTACTGCTAAATAAAAATGCAAACAGTATTCAAGTCATCTAGATGTTCATGTTATCTAGACACTTCTACTAATTTGTGACAGAATAAGCTCTATGATGATAAAAGCACTTAAAAAGCACAAGAGTTCTCATCACCTTGCATTTTCCCTTTCATCAATCATTTCTTTCATTTTCATTCCCTTTCATTTTCTCTTTATCATTTTGTTCATCTTCCTTGTCGCAAAGAAATCAATCAATTAATTTGTTCAATTGATGTATGTCTCTTGAATCAAATCTCAAATCAATAGACTTGCTTGTTAGAATCTCATAACCCCTTGATCAATCAATCAATCATTGTATCAACTTGTCTTGCATAAGAATCAATCTCAATCAACTTAATCAGCTTGTCAACCCAGCTATACTGATCATTTCCATCAATTGTTTAGTTACGCCCATCAACTATGCATTTCCATCAAATGTACATCTCTGCTTAATCACTTGTGTAATGTTAATCATCTAATCATTTTCCTGTAATCAATTGAGAGATCAATATCCTTGCAATCTGTTCGATTAATCTCTCGAGGGGGTACATCATATTCGTCAATATCCTTATCAGGGTATCTTTGGGGCATATCTATCAGTTGATCAATTTTTCTTCGAAACAACGCAACAAGCTGCATTGTCTCAAAGAGGGGAAAATGTAGACACATAAAATTGTCTGTTAAATTTATCCTCATTTAACTTTAATTTTCTTTAGGCATTGGCTATATCCTTAATATGTCCTATCATTTCATTTTTATCTATTTTTCATCTCATTCCATTCTTCTTTTCATATCTTCCATTGAATTAATCTAATAAATATTATTCTATCCTTAACACATGCACCTTATATCCATTTTCTCCATTTATTAAATAAAATCCCTCTTGTATTCCCTCCTACCACTTACCATTTACTATTTACCACTTATTCCTCCTATACCACTGATCTCCCATTATCCCATATTTACCCTGGTGCTTGACTTTCTCTTGAGGGTGTCTATTTAAACAACCTCTCTACCTCATTTTGGGATCATCTAATATGTGCATTGAATCTCTATCAATATCACTTGCAATCTAGCTATCATTGTCATCTTGCGTGCTAGTTTCTTCTCAAGTTATAGTTTTAATTTCTTATATTTTGCAATAGTCTTTATATCTTGCATTTGAATATCCAATAAATCATAGCCTCTTGTGTGTGTGCTTTTGAGAGCCATTTTTTTTACACAAGATCTTGATTTGAGGAGTGTAATAGAGATAATTAGTTTATTTCCTCACAAGTAGATTAGAGTTTTGCATTTGCATTGGCATGTTTGGATAATCTTCTTGCAGGTTATCTATTATTTGGATGTTTGAATGATTTGATCTTAATCCATAAGATCTTGAATCTATTTTGTTTCCTCCATCTACACATTTATCATCGGGCAAGGGGCCTAGCTTGATTGGCTAAAGCATCATGTTGCAGGCAAGAGGTCACGAGGTCTAATCCCCCCCTCGTACTCGTGGTAACAAAGGGTGTATCACACAAGCATCATCGGTCACGTGATGTAGTCTAAAAAAAATACTAACATATATCATCATATTATACCAAATGTGTATTTAGTTTACCTAAGGTGGGAAATAAAGGGTCTAGTTGACCAAATTTTAAATTTATATTTTATTAAAGAAGGGATCAAGTTCATGAATGCAAGGTCACCTAGTGATCATAGAAATTATCCTAGGTAGGCAAATGATCAAATCAAGGTGGTGGCAACTGCCTATGAAAGTAGGTGTATGGATAAATGTGTAGTTTAAGTAAATATATCAAAGTATTTATACATAAGGCTAAGATCAAGGTAAGCATATGGAGATATGTGTGTATCGAGATGGATAAGCTAAGAAAATAAAATCTCCACATAAAATTATGTCATTTATCTATATATACATATATCAATAGATCTTCTTAAAATAAACACAAAAATAAATAGCAAATATATTCATCATTACAAAATTTATTTTAAACACTATTCTATCATAGTTTGTATATACTTAAATTTTGTATATAAATTTTTATTTAAGCTTTTATCTAATAAAATATCTAACCCTTTTTTTATAATTATAAATGTGAACTTATAAAAGATTAATTTGTATCAAAGTCAATCCTTTGACCTTAACGATGTAAAATTATTAGTAAATTAGTTAAAAATAAAATAATAATAACCATTATTATACTTATGGCAAAACCCATAAAATGATTTTTTATAGATTGAATCAAAGTTAAAATTGAAACAAGTGTCATTTAGTGGTTTGCATCTTTTTTGAAATAATGTAATAATATAATTTATTTTGTGCTAGAAAAATTAATGTTACAAATGGGATTAAAGTAGTATGTACAATACACAACATCTCTTATTTTGTTCACTAGATTTATTTATTTATTTTAGTTTCATTTTTATTTTATTTGTTTAATGTGTAATATTTGGCATGTTTCTTCTCTTTATAAAACTGCTTGTGCGGATATTTTAAAAATAAAATAAAATAGACATGATATCATTGATATGATAGTATACATATTTCCTCGGTTTGTATCTAATATATGGTTTGAGGTTGTATTTATTAGGTCAATATTTTTTTGTGCTTAAAATGTTAAATAAAAGATATATGGTATAACATTCACTTCAATACATGTCTATTATGAAGATTTGATATTTATTTTTGTTAATGTCTGACCATGGTAATCTTGGAAAGAGGATATTCTTGTTGAATAGGAAATGTATAATGTTGTTGTCGAAGACTATTTGTAATGCGCTCAAATTTACATTGCATTGATTTATTAGTATTAAAATCATAAAGAAGTAGTAGATCATCATCAAAATATAGCTCAATTAATGCTTAACTAATGATATTGATAATTCTAGATGCTTTTGTATTAGATGGTGCAATAAGTTGATTATTGTAGTGAGGAACAAATTTAATATATTTTGAGATAAAGTTGAATGTAGATTCATTCTCAAGAGCTTAGAATGCATGTCCACTATCATGTAAAAAAGTTACGAAAGCCACTTTAGGCAATTCTCTTATAATTAATTGGGCTACTAACAAATTAAAATCCCTTCAATTTTTCCAATGATACCAAAGAGTGTTTTTTAAGTGTTGTTGGTACTAATGATTTAGTTTGTATCTCTTTGATTGAATTTATTTTCTTGACTTATCCAAGTGTATAGACTTGTATAATTTTTATAGGTCATATCTAAGTATATAGAGTACACACATTTATTATTTTTAATTCATTAAAAATTAATGTGATGGTAAAATGATTGTAATATTATTTCTAAATTATTTTATTTAATTTTAATTTTTCATATAGATTTCAAAAAACATTATAAAAGTATTTTGATGCTAGTGCTTACCTTTGAAATGTTATAAACAAATTATCTATTTTTTTTAGAAAGTAAAAATAAAATAAAAAAGAATTTATTGTAAGATTTGGTTTAGAATGTTCTATAACATACAATATTTGGTTGAATATTGTAGCCACCCAAGATCTAAGAACTTCTAAAAAAGCACAAGAGAGATAAATTATGAGAGGATAATTCTATTTAATCAAAGGATACAAATGATAGATTATAATGGATTGGGATTGCAAAGAGAACCCCTTGGTTATATAGACCAAGGTGAGACATATGGTTGGATAAGATTACGACATATTTCTTAATATTATAAATAGAGACATAAAGTGATAAATATCCTATGTGTACTCTAAGTAAAATTAAGTAACTAGTGAGTAAATCCAAAAATATGGAGGACCAAAAAGTGGTCATCCTACTTTTTGGTCCCCTAGAGAGCATAATGTGATCACGTTATAATGGGCTTGCATTACGCTCTTTACACTTAAGAAAAAACTCACCTGAAAACTTCACTTTTATCCTTGCCCCTTAGCCAAACCTGCAGTTTGTAACTTTGTTCAAGCACGCTTACATTGTGAGATAGGTCTTTCATCGTTGTCTGTCCACCAAATTGTTGTCAAAATGTTGCCACCATGTTGTTAAGGTGGAAGAGGTAATTTTTGTTTTCTCTTTTAGTGTAAAAATTTAATGAAATAGAAAAATTTAATTAGATTTTTGAGTGGATTTTGTTTAATTTCTAGGAGTTGATAATGCACCACCAATTGATCAAAACCTTGATTCACCTCCTCATCAAAACCCTGCTAAATAAGAAGCACAATAAACCCCTCCTTCAATGCCTCAAAATCCTTCAAGAATGCAAGAAAATATATTAGGTTAAATAGAAAACAATAAGAGAGAACTTGAGGCATTAATTGGAAGGTTGAGAGATCCAGTTGCAATGAACTCACATAGGTCCACCCTTGCTAGTTCACTAGAATCCATCATCTGCCACATAGTATCTATGAGTGACCAAAGCAATAGTTGGTCAAACAAGAGGGAAGAGCAAAGAAAACTTGAATTCAAAAAAATAAAATCTTATGAGTAGACTAAAGAAAAATAAATTGAAATTTGACTTGTGTTCATTGTTCACCGACACACGAAACGATCAACCCATACATGGCACTTGTAGGAGGTTCTTTAAATCCATTGGTGCCAACACTAAGGGATGAAAAATAATTTTTGGGATAGGTGGTTGATGGTTTTTGACCATCCTCCATGCAATGATAATGAGGTCCCATGACATTTTTTGAGAAAAATCTAATGTAAGAGTTCCTCAATAAGATACCTAATTACTTCAACATGAGGGAGTTATAGGGTAGAGGTGGGGATCCACACAAGAAAAAGGGATGGCACAACATGCCCAACACTGGGCACTGAGACCCCTAGCTAGACTTGGTTTTGAGCATGTCCTTGTCCCTTTTGTTGTGAATTAGGGTGATGAGATGGAGACCCTAGAGTCCATTAGATTTTTGAATCAAACCCTTATACAACACACTAGACCTTTGGCATAGGGTGATGTGTGCGATTCTTCCAAACCTTGACATCCACCTCACTTATGTCAAAACTATGATTCTCTTTGTGTTTATGGGTATGGGGATGATCAAGATGCATGTGGCTAAGATGCATCTATAGTAGATCAGATGGTCATGAAAAATGATATACTGAATGAAACATATGGCATTGATAGTCAAGTAATTTTCAATAAGTTTAAATTCAATTTATTAAATTTTATTTTGAAATGTAATATTAACTAAATTACTAGGTTGATCATAATTAAATTTCAGGGTCAAGTGTTCACCCTATGTTTAGTGGCCCTCCAACTCCTGATTACATGATGTCAAGTCCACAAGTATGTAGCTAGTAAAGAAATAATAAATATAGTACATGTGAATAGTTTAACCTTATATGAATGGTAATATTATGACTCACATTGGATATTGAATAGGTTAATGTCAGGCCTTCAACATTAACACTTTCCAATCAAGGTGGTCATCAATGTTTCACTGAGGTAAGCTTGTTTATTTTTAATCATTAATGATTTATAAAATAACTTTAGATAGAATTTGGTAATTGAATAACATTATTTCATTTTTTAGATGTTAACATTAGTTGATACTCCTCGTGGTATTCATACCACAATGGAGCATGGTGTTTCCACATCAATATCATCTTTGATACCTTTGACAGAGGTATGAGCCAACTTAACAAATTTCAGATTATATTTTACATTTTATATGTCTAGTAGTGAAATTTTGGATAATATTAATTTGTATTTGAATTTGTATCTTGATGCTTTCTACAAGGCTTCAAAAATCTATCTCATGAACACTCCCTATTATGGATAAAGGGAGGAAAAACAAGGTTCAAAGTGATTATGTGGTAAGTGATTATTCTATTATAAATTTTTATATATCAATGTGTAAACTTTTTATTGTATCAGGTTTAGGTCCATAATAGTTTAGAGAGGAGGTTGAGTTAGTGAATTTGAAAGAAACCATCATTGTATGCCTCTCCATCCAATCAATAGTCAAAGGAAACTTGTGACCTCTTTTCTTCCCCTAGAGGGAAGTGATTACATTAGGGTCCTTTGTTGTATGCCTATATGGGATTTTTGTAGATATATCTTTGCATTACTAATACATGACATTATACGCCTATATGGATTTCTTGTACATATATTATACTTTTAGTGACATGCAACATTGTATGGCTATATGGATTTTTGGTTAATATAAATCTATGTTACCATTGTTGTCCATATTTGGTTAATAAAAATTTGTTTAAAAATCATATTGTCCTAATTTTCTACATGAGATCAAGAAGATTTTTGTTTATATTTCCTTTCATTTTGTATCAAATCATGGTGAACTTGTTAATCCTTTTTTTTATAGGATTTTTTTTGTAGTTAATCTTATTTCATGATATAGGTATGCCATGCTTTGCTAGAATGGAGGTGGATAGATTCAATGAAATGGAATTTAAGCTTTGGAAGCTTGAGATGGGGGATTTTATTGATTTTAATGAGTGGATTATAAATCATGTTGCAAGTTTCCTTAGATTCCATCACCATTAATGGACTTTTTCATATAGTGACTTGGAGCTCCTAGTTGCTGATATATGATAATTCATTAGTTATTGGGAGGTTGTGGCATTAGTCATGTGATATTTGATGCTCCTATTTATCCCCCTAGAGATACATAGCCATGTGAAGGTTGTGGAGGTAATCATATGGTGACCTAGAGATCCTACATGTCCTCTCGATAAATGATCGCATGGAGGTTATAGAGTTTGTCATATGGTGAATTAGAGCTCTTGGGTGCATGTAGATGCATTTTACAAATTTATAGTGTGTTGAATATACATATTACACATTTGTAATAATCCACCATTCAAAATCAAAATATCATCTTTGTATATTTTTGGGTGTTTTGTATGTGTGAATGAGTTCATATTTGCATTGTAGTTGTGTGTGTGTCTTATGTTACATGCAAGGTGTTTTGTAGGTATTTTTTTATAAAATATATGGTTTTTTTACAAATTTGAGGAAAAATGTTTTTCAAAATTGTATTCTCAAGGGTTTTCCAAATGATACAACTTTGGATTTTCCTACATTCTTTTAATAATGGTTAGATATTTGTTCATTAGCCTCTATTTTTTGACTTGTAGTTATCATATATTTATAGATTTATAGAATTTTGGACTTAAGAATGCTTATGTTCTAATTTTTATTCCATGAAAAGAATATGCATGATGTCTTAGTTTAATTGTTACCAATATATTTTTGAATTTGCATTATTTTTAGGTTGATATATTTTAATGGTTCCAAGTTGTACTAATTAAGATCTACAAGTTTTATTCTACAATATACTTTGGTTTTAGTTCTTGACCTATGGGCATGTTTCAATCACATTTGTTTCAAGTCACATGTGTGTAATATGATATTTTGATTGTCATGTTTATGTACCTTTATGTTGCATGAAGAACTTAAGAGTAGATCCAAAAAGTATTAGTGGTGTTGTGTGTATGTGTCAAAGATACCCACCATGAAAATAACAATTGAGTTCCTAGTCATTTTGAATATCGTTGTTATTTATTATAAATTATTTGATGACATGGAGATGCATGCTCTTTGTGTTAATAGTTTAGTTTGTTGAAATATGGTCATTATTGAGCATTGGAATGTTAAGTATTAAAGAGCCAATTAGATGGACTATTAAGAAAAAGGCCTTTTGAAGGTCACACATGAAGAAGAAAGATTTGTCTATAAGGTTTAGATTATAGTTCAATGAAAACTTTGTGCAAAACATGGTTGTGATAGATTATTTTCTAGGTTGAAAATAATAATCACAGTGTCATGTGAAGCCATTAAGTACATAGTTAAAGTTTTGTCATGATATGGTTGTTTTAGGAAATTTGTCATAAAGATGACATTTTTACAATGGAAAACTTATAGTAAGCACGCAATAGGAGTTTTAATTAATATTTCATTATATGTGATCTTTAAGGTTTTAGATATTATTTCAAATTAATCTTCTAGTGTTGAGTATAATAATGATTTTTCCTTGGAGAAACTAAGTTGATTAAAGAATCAAATCATAAAATAATTGATGAAACACTACGTAAAAAATTTGCTAGGAAATTCAATTTAGTTGACTACTAATCATCCAAACACGTTTGTTGTAGTTGGAACCTTGTCTCCATTCATGATTCATCCAAAATAAAGTAATTGGTTAGTTTCAAAGTATTTGGATTAGAAGATTTTAAACTTGTTGAATTTTCATATTCATTTTTTGAAGGTTGCATAGACTCTAAGAAATCAACCCTTGGTTACTACAATATTAATTTTTTTTTAATTTCTTGGAGTTATAAAAAGAATTCTAATTTTGCATTGTCATCCACTAAAGTCGAGTAAAAAGTAGTTGTTGAAGCAACATGTAAAGTAATATGACTTATAGTTTGTTACCCACAACTTAATCTCTTGATTATGTATTGTGATAATCAAAGTGTGTTGAAGATGTTTGAGAATCCATTATTTCATGCTCACACAAAGCATACTGAAGTACAACACTTTCATGAAATGTTACCCGCTTGAAAATAACATGCAACAATAAAGAGTAGTTAGTGTACAGTAAGATCTAGCAATGGGTTGTCATTATATCCACACAAAAATGAAAATTAGTTAATTATGACTATTTTAGAGCCATAAAGAGTAGTGTTATAATAGTCATATATAGGATAACCCTATGTTTTCCATGAGAAAATAAGAATCTAGTTGTTTCGAAGGATTGAACCACCCATATTGACATGCTAGCATTATCAGTTGTGCCCCATGACACATGGAATGAAAAAAATATTTTACTATTACATTACTCTCAACTGATGTTTTTTGCAGGAATGCATTCATTTTGGAATGGTTAAACAATGCATATTTGACTAGAATCAAGATAGGATACTATAGAAGAACCCCATATCCACCTATAAGTTTAGAAAGAAAATTCATAGATGCCACAATTTTTGAGAAACAATTTATCATAGTTTGACTTTTTTGCACTTAGGGCTCTTAAGATACTACACAAAAATAGTGTAGCTTGAAATTTTTGATATAATTGGAGTGAAAAATAAGGCCTCCGCTAACATTCACCCACAAACACCAATGGGTTCACACAATCGATTGAGCCCCACAAGATGAAGAATGCAAAATATGGCTCTTGATAACTTTTAGCTGAACACAAATGATGCTTTTTGCAATTTTTTATACATTGTTTCCACCATAAAATGGTCTAGATATAATAAAAAGTGTGATATTTTATTATGGATGGATCCTAAGTTAATTTTTAGGATTAAACAAAACATTCGTAGGTGCCACAGATTCTAATAAACGGTCTATCAAAGTTTGGCAATTTTTTACACTTAGAGCTCTTAAGAGAATATGCTAAATAGTGTAGCTTAGAATGATCGAGACAAATGGGGTACAAAATCGGGCCTTTTATAGCATTCACTCACTCACTGGGGCATGTTGGCATAGTTAGTTTAGCCACATGACACACAAAACATAAAATATGACTGCTAACAACTTTTCATTAAATGCAAATGATGTTTTTTCTAACTTGTAAAATATTGTCACCACGGTCAAATAG